>JAOTOM010000956.1:0-52553 GCA_034440615.1 Ashinkailepas kermadecensis | reverse complement strand
AGAGAGAGAGAGAGAGAGAGAGAGAGAGAGAGAGAGAGAGAGAGAGAGAGAGAGAGAGAGAGAGAGAGAGAGAGAGAGAGAGAGAGAGAGAAAGGAGAAAGAGGAAAAGGAGGGGGAGAGAGGGCGGCACGGAAAGGAGTGCTAGAGATATAGCAAGCAGGGTGAGGATGACTCGGATTTCGAGAGGGGGCCGATACAGACAAATCGTCGAAGCCTAACGACATCCTTCACAATTAAAAATCGCGACAGGTGCATCAGTATGAAGAGCGGTACCAATGTAGTGTAATCCCTGTCCCATGCAGTGCAGAACTTCTTGTGCACAATGCAAGGCCTTCACCATGCGGTAGAAATGTCGCAAACCGAGACATAGTGCAGAATGTGCGCGAAAGCATCGAATGTCGGATACTTCACAAGTGGACCACTGGACTGCTGTTCACACTGTAAAAAATGATTAGCACTTTTGCTGCTAATTGCATGCTAAGTGACTGCTTCAAACAACGCTTTTCCCTTAGGATGCTAGTAACAAGCATAAGGATGCTAGCAACAAGCACCATATGTGCTATTCGGCTGGAGGCGGCTAATTCTAGCCTGCAGATGCTAGACGGCAAGAATGAGGATGCCTGATCTTAGCAGCCATGAGTGTTGTGCCAAGCAGTCCAGAATAATGCAACTGCTTATATCTAGCACTAGTCGGTTTTACAGCGGCAATTTGCTCTCCCGTCTAGTCGCTTTTCATCCTTCCAAGTCATTCCTTGCTTCACCTAAACATTCCAGACATGAACTAAAAAAGTACATCGAAGAACATTTATCATTAACAAGAATTGATTTCACTCAATTTTCTCAGCTTTTTCATTGACAAAACTTGTTTCTTGGTGGTGAGAATAAAACGATTTTAGACTGATTGGTTTAGTATAATTTTCCTTAAACCATTTTATATTCCGAAACCTATGTCCCAGTACGCGGCAGGCAACAAATCAGTCGGTGCACGAGCATCCTACTCGTGGGGTGTGTTGTGAATATTTATTAGTTGTGCGGCGTGAGCATGTCGGCAGTATCAGGTATGGATTTATAAACTTGGTTGACATCGATTAAGTGTAATTTTGTTATCATTTTCTCTACCGTTGCTCAGGAAGTTGGCTTATAACCGCATCCTTCGCTAATTTAACCACAGCGCCAATCTGTCATCTGGCAGTCATCCGTCGGCTGCCAGATACCGTAGAGCTGGGTGCAGTCTCGACGTAAATTAGAAAGCGTATTGCAATTTGCTGATATTCGTAAGTTTAATTCTACTTATTTCAGCAGCGTTAATACTAAAAACTATTTCGTTATTAAAACTTATGTGAGAATTAGATTTGGTGGTCGCTTTTAATTTATGCAGATCACTATGCCGGGTCTTCTCCCTCTATCTTGTTCCTGAGACCACGTGACCTGGGAGCAAATTTCCGCTGTAAAACCGACTACTGTTACGGTCCGTGTTTTTTGGCGGGAGTTTGAGCACTCTATGGCTGCTTACAGTTAGCAGTTGGGTAGTTAATATAAGCAGCGTATAAAAATGGCGGGAATATTAGCACCTTAACGCTGCTTAACGAAAAAACTGCGTGAACATTCGGCCATTTTGGTTTGAGATTCGATGGCGTGCGGATCGGTTCAATCGTGCGGCAAGATTAAAGCGAAGAAGAGAAGTCTCTCTGGGATCAAGAGAACCTCTGGATCCAGAATCACATGCCTGACATAGTCTGCACAAGGTGGGTGTGTCTTCACAGCAAATGTTTTTCCACATCCCTGGTATCAATATGATTATGTCAGCATCTTGCCAACCTCGCTGCATACACCCCTGAAATTACGGGCGCTGGATGACTTTCGCAGTTGATCTAACCTCAAGCTACAATCACTAACATACCTGAGCTTGACAACACATAGTACCTGGCATGCTTAGCAAGGCATATGCGTTATTGCCATGGGACGAACAAGCTGAAATGTAATTTTTTGCATCATTATTCATCTATGGACCCTGAGAAGCTGAGTGGGCTATGCCAGTTGCAGCCTATTCTGTGGGCCCCCAAAAAATCATTTCTCAGACAATGGCTTTTGGGTGGTTTATTGTGCTGCTCAGAATTTATTAGCTGAAAGAAAGCTAGCCTGGATTATCCTGGATATAGCAGAGGCTGGATTATCACCACCAATTGTTGCTACCAGATAATTTTATAGGCTTAACCGAGATGGGCCACTGGGGCTCTTTTTATGTTTTAACACGTTATGACTGTATAGCATTATTATGGATTGTATTTGTTCATAATTATGTAGCCATGGAGCCAGTGGATCTGCTCTTTACGTCACCATTTGTTCATGCCTGGCACTGTGCCATGTAAGACTGAACTGTGATAAATGTAGAGCTTGCATAAAACAATAAAATAAATTGTCTGGGTTAGGTTTCGCTGGTTTATTTCGTATTATTGTCATTTAAGGTGTCCATGATGTCCAAGTCTTACACACATTTTCCTTCATTAAGCAACCAACTGGGTTAGGATACATCAGATTAGGTTGTTTAGTTACAAAATTTGAGATTGAAATTAAGGAAACCTCTAATATTTTTCCTGTTCATGTACTTCATTGTAATACATACTAAATTTGCTTCTATATATATATATATATATATATATATATATATATATATATATATATATATATATATATATATATATATATATATATATATATATATATATATATATATATATATATATATATATATATAATATATATATATATGCATGTCCTCCTTTGCTATTTGCAAAGTAGGAAATACGTATTCCTTTGCATTGCTATTTCCATACGAATGCATTAAAAGGGTATATCGCCTGTAAGCATCCTGATTCCTGTTCGCTGTAATATTTAAGATGGGTATCGGACGTTAGCATGTAGCAAAAGAAGTACTCCGTCCGTATCAATACCGTAAGTCAGCAACACCCGTACGCTACTATCAAGGAGTCCAATTTCGGTTTTAGCACCCAATGGGTGCTAAATATGCTAGCACCATAGGCGAACCGTACCCAGGAGGTGCTGGTTTTTGGCGTGAGAAAAAACTAGCACCCTGGGGGTGCTAAAGCGCACGCACCCCATGGGTGCTCATTTCAAGTACCATGCTACTAAATATAGCCGAATAAAGAGGTGCTAGATATAAGCACCATGCTTATATTTAGCACTTGAAATTTTGCGATGCGATGCCAACTACAAAAAGATGCTTAATTCAAGCAGCCCTGTGGAGCTGGAATTTGACATTTGAATTAGCACCAAAGGGGTGCTAATCTTTTTTTACAGTGTAGCCCCCCGGGGGGGTGGGGCGGGGGGGTGACCCCCCCCCCCCGGGGTGCTGCCCCCCAGATGACAACCACTCTGCGAGGATGCTGCCCACCAGATGACAACCACTCTGCGAGGATGCTGCCCACCAGATGACAACCACTCTGCGAGGATGCTGCCCACCAGATGACAACCACTCTGCGAGGATGCTGCCCACCAGATGACAACCACTTTGCGAGGATTCTGCCCACCAGATGACAACCACTCTGCGAGGATGCTGCCCACCAGATGACAACCACTCTGCGAGGATGCTGCCCACCAGATGACAACCACTCTGCGAGGATGCTGCCCACCAGATGACAACCACTCCGCGAGGATGCTGCCCACCAGATGACAACCACTCTGCGAGGATGCTGCCCACCAGATGACAACCACTCTGCGAGGATGCTGCCCACCAGATGACAACCACTCTGCGAGGATGCTGCCCACCAGATGACAACCACTCTGCGAGGATGCTGCCCACCAGATGACAACCACTCTCCGCTTGCTCCCGATATTCCAGGGATCTCATGTGGCGTCTCCGGCCGGTTTGTGTCTGTGTTACACAGATTTTGTTCGGCTGGTCTGAACATCATCGCACTCCCCAGACACGCCGAATTCGACGGAATGGTGTTCACTGTTTGATGGTAGGCTGACGACACTATTTGCTTCTTCCATGTATTATCGAGTTCATAACGACGTTTCCGCGTCTAGTGGACTTCCCGCAGTGCAGTTCTGCACCTTGGTTACTTCACCACATCCAGCTCATGCCTGAAGAATTTGGTTGCTTATCCATGTGCTCGAGATAGATTCTCGGTGTTTTCTCTTTTTCAGGAACGCTGTAGCAGGCTGACAAAATCGAGTCGCCTGACCCTACCCTGGCGACACTAGTCATCTAATGGTGTAAATGAGTACTTCGTGGGCCGTCCGAGTCTTTCAAAGCCGCCGTGCGGTGAAGCCGCAAAACGTCTCTCTCTTCAACATGAACTGGATCATTTCAATTTCGATATTTTCGGCCTTAGTGAAACTTTCTTGAAGAAATCTATCAAGTCCCGACTGGTTCTGCTGCCTGGCTACACCCTGTACCGCACCGACCGACCCGACAGCAGCGGCTACGGTGGGGTGGCGCTGGTTGCCAGGGACGGCTTTGACGTCACCACCATACAGCTTTCTGCCGCGCCCCGGCCACCCGACAGTCAACTAGAGATGCACTGGGCACTCGTACGGCCTGACGGGAGGCGCCGTCTGGTGGTGGGGGTCGGGTACCGCCGGCCGCGACATGCCGTGGCTGCCCTGAATGCGGACTTTTCAGATTTAGAATGCCAGTACCAGCAAATTTTGATGGACTACCCTGCTTCCCGAGTTCTCATTATGGGTGATCTCAACTGTGATTTTCTCAAAGATAACAATGATAATGCAAAGAAACGTCTATGTGAATTTTTGTCGGATTTTGATCTCTCACAATATGTCACTGCTCCTACTTACCGTACCGGTTCGCTTCTTGATGTTCTGATGTGCAATGATGACGATCTGGTCCGATGCTGCGGTGTGAAACATTGTCATTTTAGCCCTCACAAATTTGTACGTGCTTATTTATCTGTGCCGAAGTGGCGGCAGGCCAAAGTTACTGTTCAGACTCGCTGTTTACACCGCATTGATACCCAGTCATTTCATCACGATTTGGTGTCCATCGATTGGAGTTGGGTGTATTTGTCACCAACTGTTTCCGAAAAGTGGGACCAATTTTTAGGGAAATTTATGCCGGTACTCGACTCCCACGCCCCCTTGCGCTCGGTTAAAATCAGAAACCCCAGCGCCCCCAAGCTCTCTGATACTACAAAAGCCCTTATGGCCCGGCGCAGGGAAGCCCTGACAGAGGTGGGACATGGCTCAATCCGCTATAGCATCCTAAATAAAGCGGTGAAACGCGAGATTCTCCGTGATAATCGAGAGGAGTATAGCAGGAGAATAGAGGAGGGTGGCGCGCGGTCTGTATTTAAAAGCATAGACACCGCAGTTGGTCGAAACAATTTCGACAAACGCGTCATCCCTACCGCGTCCCCAGATGACCTCAACACTTACTTTGTGGGGGTAGGTCCCCGTGTAGCAGCGGAGGTGGCCGCGCAGGGTAGTTCCCCCAACCTACCATGCTTGCTACCTCGTGTGGGTGCCTGCGCGTTCAGCCCCTCCCCCTCTCACTGGCGGACTTTCAATTACTGGTCCTGGGGATGCGGTGCTCTGCCTCCGCAGGAGCAGACGGGATTTGCATGCGGATCGTGCGTCTGACCCTCGACGTGTTAGGAGATATATATCTTCACCTGGTCAATTCCTGTCTTGCGAACTGCGACTTCCCCCCCCGCTTGGAAACATTCCCTCGTTTTTCCGGTTTATAAATCAGGCGATTCATCCTTGGCTTCCTCTTTCCGTCCAATTTCCATAGTTCCCACCATCGCTAAAATTGTAGAGCGTGCTGTACACCAGCAGCTCTACGGCTACCTGTCCTACAATCGCCTCCTCTCCCCTACCCCAGCACGGCTTCCGTCCCAATCACTCTTGCGAAACCGCACTCCTGTCCCAATCCGACCGTATCCTTTCCGCCAACGACCGTGGGGATGTATCTCTTCTGTGTCTCCTCGACCTCAGCAAGGCATTCGATGTGATAAACCATGAGAAGCTCCTCGCCAAATTAAGCATCCACGGCATAGAAATATCCTGGTTTTCGGCCTACCTGAGTGATCACACCCAGAGCGTCAAAATTACTGATCGTTTAGGCAACACAAAAATATCTTCCCGGCTTCCCAACAACGTCGGTGTGTTCCAGGGTAGTTGTTTGGGACCGCTCCTGTACAGCGTGTTCAGCAATGACCTCAGCCTCTTTGTCGAAGAGGCAGAGGTCACTCAATTCGCAGACGACACGTCCTTACTCGTCAGCGGCAAAAAACGGGATCTAATATCCACTTCAACCACTAATACCCCACCCCTGATCTCCCGTCTCGAGCGCGTCCTGGAATGCCTTGATCAGTGGTTTCGCGCGAATGGTCTAAAAGTGAACGCTGCCAAGTCGCAACTTCTTCTTTTGGGCGGACCTCAAAATTTGCGCAACATCCCCGACTTTTCTGTAAAATTCCGTGATCAAAATCTCGTCCCCTGTTCTCAAGCCAAAAACCTCGGTGTCATTTTTGACCGCACGCTGTCCTGGACGCCCCATGTTACCCAGCTCACCGGCCGCTGTTTCGGCACCCTCATTGGTTTGTCACATGTGAGGCACAGCCTACCGTCCGAGATTCTCACTACCCTCGTTACAGCCCTGGTCATCTCCCAGATCCGGTACTGTATTTCGGTTTATGGAAACTCCACCCAAGAAAACACCAACCGGGTACAAAAAATTATCAACTTCGCTGCTAAGATGATTTTCGGCCGCAAAAAATTCGATCACGCCTCGGATCTGATAGAGGAACTGGGCTGGCTGAGGGCGGATGAGTTAGCCAGCTACCACACACTCACCACGCTCCATAAGATCCGTAGGCAGGGAGTCCCTGAAGAGCTGGCAGATTTGTTTCGAACGGTGGGTGAGCTGAGGGAGAGAGGGTACCGCGTCGAGGCGATGACATCCATGTCACTCGGTGGCGCACCGAGATGGGCAGGCGCAGATTTCGGGTCAGGGCTACCTTACTGCACAATGCATTGCCTCCGGAGATCAGAGAGCTACCTGTGTCGAGGTTCGGCCGAGCTTTGAAGCGCCATATTGTTGGCGGCAGGGAATGATTTATGCTATATGACCCATGTGTGTATACGGTTTTGTTTTTAACATCTCATTTTTCATATAGGTATGTATGCTAGTTTCACCTTTTAGCCTTTTATACCTGCATGCAGTTTTTAACTCTTGACTTTATAATAACCATGTCTTTATTGGATGGTTCAATAAACAGTCTGAGTCTGAGTCTGAGTCTGAAGCTCGTCGCACGGGCTCCAAGTTCGGATGAACGCTTCCCACGATGTATTTGTACATACCTACGGTGGACCTTGTGGACCATGTTCCGGAATGGTAGTGCTACATACCCCGCGGACTTTTATTTACTACGGAACCCTAAGCAATTCTGCCTACCTAATATTTGTTCTCGAGACACTGCATACAAGTACATTGCTCTCCCTCCCGATAAGCTGATGAATATCACGAGTAATATTACTAAAACGCTCCTAGAATGGTCTCACACATGGAGTATCGGTACTATTCGTGCACACCTTGACTGTTGCATGGAGTATTCAGTGCTATCAGGTGACATATTACTAGAGCCTGCTGATTACTCCGCCGTGCCAGTTTTGGCCAGACTTACTGCTGGTTACTGCAGTTTATTTTTCATTTTCGTGGGGTGACACCCGTCGCTCCTTCTTGTTATTTTTCTTTCTTGGGTGACACCCGTCACCCCGCGCGGATTTAATTGTCGTCGTATTTCCGTTGTCCGTTGTCTGTGTGTCCTTCGTCTATATTTAAATCGGATTAGTTAGGGTTTTCTCCCGGCGATGGGGCAAAACGAAAAAAGGATACGGACCCCAGCTCGCAACAGGACTCTGAATCGGAATTTCCACCACTCGCTACACCTGACGACCATCGCGCGACCCCGGACTCTGCACATGATGTTCCACCTCTCGATACCACTGTTGATGACCCGCGCCGGACAATTCCTTTGGACGACGCCATGGAAGCCCTTTGTTCCTCACCGACCCCCGCTCGTATCAAGATCTCGCCTCGCAATTCCGACCAGAACATCACCCTCAACGCCACAGACCCACGCCCTAACCAGACCACGCCATCCCAACAACCTGATCCCATCGAACCCTACCTCGACAGTGCTGGCTCTTTCATAGTAGTCAAGCCTGTCGAGGAATCCGTTTCCTTCCGCCGTGTTAACGTTTTCTGGCCGACCAAACAACTCCTCTCCATCTGCTCCTTAGCCAATCCTGATATCGAAGCCCCTGCCAACGGAACTCTTGTCATCAAAACCCAAACCCGAGCCCAGACCAAAGCCCTCCTTCGTACCACCACATTTTGTGGTAAATCCGCCACCATATCACTCCACTCCAACCGCAACTCCACCAAGGGCACCGTCTTCGCGCCGGAGCTCCGCTTCATGTCTGAGGAAGACATTCAGGCGGAGCTCAGGCCGGAGGGGGTGACCCACGTCCGACGCATCACATCCTTCAAAGATGGCCAGAAACGTGACACGAGTCTCCTAGTCCTTACCTTCAACTCTACAACTCTTCCCAAGACCCTCCCCGCCGGCCACATCCGATTCCAAGTCCGTGTTTTTATTCCGAATCCTCTCCGCTGTTTCAATTGTCAGCGCTTTGGGCATGGCAGCAAGACTTGTCGCCAAACAGCCCGCTGCCCAAAGTGTGGTGAATCACCCATCCTGATTCCACCTGCTCCAAACCTGTCCACTGTCTCAACTGCAACACACCCGACCACCTGACCACATCACACCTCTGTCCAGTATGGCGCAAGGAGAAGGAGGTCTGCGCTGTCAAGGCCACGACCGGGGTGTCATACCCCCAGGCCCGACGGTCTGTCGAGGCCGCCTCTCCATCAACTAAAACTTACGCCCAGGCGGCCACCGTTGCTCCCCCCACACGTCGCGTCAACACTACTTCTGCCTCGATGCAAACAGACATGATTCCAGGTTTAGCTCCACTAAAAAAAACTTACTCCACTGACCACACCGACACAAACCACCCTGGCTCCCAACACTCAGACCACTCTGACACAAACCACCCTGGCTCCCAACACTCAGACCACTCCGGCTCCAAACAAACGGACCACTCCAGGGAGGAGTGATAGGCCCCGCAGTCACTCCCCCTGCGGGAGCAAATTCTCGTTCCCCGTCAGCGGGACGCCGGTCCGGCCTGGCTTGTCCAACGCCGGCCGGTGCCCACGTGACCCGACCAACTCCCAGCCGGCGGGCATCCCCGCGGCAGTGGCCGACCGACGTGAGCCGGCCGCCAAGGTCACCGGTCGGTCGGACGGTTCAGGCGGGTCAACCGCCGCCGGACGCACTCAACCCACATGCCCGCCCGAGCTGCAATCGTGGCTGCGCCAGGCACCGAAAGGTGCCGACAAATATTAATTCATACCAATGTCCATATTTCTCCAATGGAACTGCCGTAGTTTAATCTCCAAATTGGCAGGAATGAAGGCCTTCTTCAGTTTACTCACTCCGATTCTTATTGCACTACAGGAAACCCGATTCTTACCCACCGATACATATAATTTCAATCTTTTAAATTACTCGCTGTACCGTCACGACGAGGTCCGTGGTCCTCATCGCAGTGGCGGTACAGCACTTTACATCAACAATGATTTTACACATACACAAATTACACTTAATTCACCTTTACAAGCAGTAGCTTGTACTCTACGTTTACATGCTAGGAATATAGTTGTGTGTTCCATTTATATTCGACCACACACAGACAACACACATCTTTTGACACAATTAGAAAACCTTATAGCACATTTCAAGAACCCATTCATATTACTTGGAGACTTTAATGCACATAGTCCAACCTGGGATAAAGCACGTACACATGAAGACACTCGCGGCCACATCATTGAACAAATTTTAGGCCGACATAATTTAGTACTACTTAATACCGGAGAACCAACCTTTTTTTCATCTTGGACATAATACAGAAACAGCTATTGTTTTATCAATATGCTCTCCGACCCTGGCCAATAATTTTGACTGGACCATTCACACAGACATTCATGACAGTGACCACTATCCCATCAAATTAACACCCACATTTTCAACTGCGACCGATACCACACCCAACTTTATCCCCCGCTGGAAAATTTCCAAGGCAGATTGGACAACATTTCAGGAACTTTCACATACTCAATACAACCCAACATTTCTCCCGTCGAAAACATCAACTCACTCACAAATATACTTTTCGAGGCAGCTTCCATGACTATTCCACTTACCAAACAATTCACAAAAAGAAAGCCAGTACCTTGGTGGTGTCAAGATATTTCAAAAGCCATTGCGGTAAGAAAAAGAGCATTTAGAAATTATTTAAGACATCCCGATCCAGAAAATTTAATCATCCGTAACCGCGAACGAGCGAGGACCCGCCGCATCATTCGCGATGCTAAGCGCCGTTCATGGTCGTCATATTTACAGCAGTTCACTTTTCAAACACCTTTAAGTAAAATATGGCAATTAATCCCACGTTTGTCCGGACGCTCCTTATTTAAATCTCTACCGGTCCTCAAAATCCACAATCTCACCATTATAGACCCACAAACCATATTAAATACCATAGCTGATACCATAGCCCATAATAGCTCCGATGAAAACTACCGACCTAATTTCTTACAAAATGCACAACACACTTTTCACACCAATCTTGATTCCGACAATACCGAGTACTGCAATGCTTCTTTTCATCTTTCTGAACTGGAGAATGCCATTTCCTCCGCCGGTAGCACTTCAGTACGGCCTGACAAATTGCATTATTCCTTCTTTCGAGATTTATCTGACCACACCAAACAATGCATCTTAGACACATTTAATTCATTGTGGTCAAATAATGTCTTTCCTGAAGCATGGAAAAAAGCTATCATTATCCCTATTCCAAAACCCGGCAAAGACCATAGTAACCCCACAAATTTTCGACCCATTGCACTCACCAGTTGTTTAGGAAAACTTTTTGAACGCATAGTTATTAAAAGACTGACATGGCACCTGGAAACAAATTCACTTCTATCTCCCTTTCAATGTGGTTTTCGGCGAGGAAGCAGTACAATAGATCATCTTATTCGATTAGAGACAGACATCCGCCTAGGCTACAAAAAAACATCGACACACTGTCGCAGTATTTTTGGATATGAGCAAAGCTTACGATATGGTTTTCAAACCAGCACTCCTCTTCAAAATTGAACAACTCGGTATAAAAGGACACTTAGCTCATTATTTAGTAGGTGTTTTATCCGGTACTCGTCCATTCCACATCAGGTGCCGGTCAGCCATCTCAGATCCACAAATTCTTCAAAATGGACTACCACAGGGAAGCTGCATTTCACCATTTTTATTCAACCAGCAGCGTCACCAGCCCGTCACCAGCCCATCCAGCCCGTGACGCAGCAGCGTCACCAGCCCGTCAGACCAGCCCGTCAGACCAGGCAGCAGTGTCACCAACCCGTCAGACCAGGCAGCAGCGTCACCAGCCCGTCAGACCAGGCAGCAGCGTCACCAGCCCGTCAGACCAGCCCGTCAGACCAGGCAGCAGCGTCACCAACCCATCAGACCAGGCAGCAGCGTCACCAACCCGTCAGACCAGGCAGCAGCGTCACCATCCCGTCAGACCAGGCAGCAGCGTCACCAGGCCGTCAGACCAGGCAGCAGCGTCACCAGCCCGTCAGACCAGGCAGCAGCGTCACCAGCCCGTCAGACCAGGCAGCAGCGTCACCAGCCCGTCAGACCAGGCAGCAGCGTCACCAGCCCGTCAGACTAGGCATCAGCGTCACCAGCCCGTCAGACCAGGCAGCAGCGTCACCAGCCCGTCAGACCAGGCAGCAGCGTCACCAACCCGTCAGACCAGGCAGCAGCGTCACCAGCCCGTCAGACCAGGCAGCAGCGTCACCAGCCCGTCAGACCAGGCGGCAGCGTCACCAGCCGTCAAACCAGGCAGCAGCGTCACCAGCCCGTCAGACCAGGCAGCAGCGTCACCAGCCCGTCAGACCAGGCGGCAGCGTCACCAGCCCGTCAGACCAGGCAGCAGCGTCACCAGCCCGTCAGACCAGACAGCAGCGTCACCAGCCCGTCAGACCAGGCAACAGCGTCACCAGCCCGTCAGACCAGGCGGCAGCGTCACCAGCCGTCAGACCAGCCCGTCAGACCAGACAGCCGCGTCACCAGCCCGTCAGACCAGGCAACAGCGTCACCAGCCCGTCAGACCAGGCAGCAGCGTCACCAGCCCGTCAGACCAGGCAGCAGCGTCACCAGCCCGTCAGACCAGGCAACAGCGTCACCAGCCCGTCAGACCAGGCGGCAGCGTCACCATCCGTCAGACCAGGCAGCAGCGTCACCAGCCCGTCAGACCAGGCAGCAGCGTCACATGCCCGTCAGACCAGGCAGCAGCGTCACCAGCCCGTCAGACCAGGCAGCAGCGTCACCAGCCCGTCAGACCAGGCGGCAGCGTCACCAGCCCGTCAGACCAGGCGGTAGCGTCACCAGTCCGTCAGACCAGGCAGCAGCGTCACCAGCCCGTCAGACCAGGCAGCAGCGTCACATGCCCGTCAGACCAGGCAGCAGCGTCACCAGCCCGTCAGACCAGGCAGCAGCGTCACCAGCCCGTCAGACCAGGCAGCAGCGTCACCAGCCCGTCAGACCAGGCGGCAGCGTCACCAGCCCGTCATACCAGCCCGTCAGACCAGCCCGTCAGACCAGCCCGTCAGACCAGCCCGTCAGACCAGCCCGTCAGATCAGGCAGCAGCGTCACCAGCCCGTCAGACCAGGCAGCAGCGTCACCAGCCCGTCAGACCTGCCCGTCAGACCTGCCCGTCAGACCAGGCAGCAGCGTCACCAGCCCGTCAGACCAACCCGTCAGACCAGGCAGCAGCGTCACCAGCCTGTCAGACCAGGCGGCAGCGTCACCAGCCCGTCAGACCAGGCAGCAGCGTCACCAGCCCGTCAGACCAGGCAACAGTGTCACCAGCCCGTCAGACCAGGCAGCAGCGTCACCAGCCCGTCAGACCAGGCAGCAGCGTCACCAGCCCGTCAGACCAGGCAGCAGCGTCACCAGCCCGTCAGACCAGGCAGCAGCGTCACCAGCCCGTCAGACCAGGCGGCAGCGTCACCAACCCGTCAGACCAGCCCGTCAGACCAGCCCACCAGACCAGGCAACAGTAGCGCCGGCCGTGCCGATGAGCCCAATGTTCTCCATCAAATGACATGTTCTGGATTGCCCATCAAAAACAGAAGTCAGTGTTCATATGCCTGTCAGATTATGATGGCAATTATACTCGCTGTTCGAAGTCCACATCAAATCATGGCATACAATTAGTGGATAAGCTTCCTCCAGAGCATAGTATTTTTAATCCGTTAAAATACCCATGCATGGTAGTGAAACACTTGCCTACTTGTTCAGAGGGGCTGAGATGCGATTCGGAAAACCCAGTTCTTTAGGAACAGCAGCAGATGAAATATTTCTAAATAGCATAAGAACACTGGAGGTGTGGAGAAATACGCTGCACCCAGATAGTCAACGACCAGAAGAATACAGGAATCCAACACCGATACACCAGGGGCACTTGTGTAGTTGGCAGTGTGGGCACAATTTGTTCCACGTTGCCACATTTAGGATGGTAGAAATGTCGAGACGCCAACTGATCCTAGTCGTTATCATACAAATATGATATGATCATAAACGCCAACAAAAAACGCCGATCATAAACGCCGAATATGATCATAAACGCCAACAAAAAACAGCAAGAATGAATTGTTCACCGCGACACTTCAAATCCACAACACTTCCAAAATATGCGCATATAAGACAAGGTTTCTTTTGGCTTGCTTGTTATATGTTGGTCCCCGGCGGTGCAATGAGAACACAAATGATGACGTCACTTTTGGTGACGTAATCATTTGGAAAGACTATCACGTGGGGCCAGTCACTTACCGCAGTCGACGCTGGTTGGCGATATTGATCCGCGCGATTACCTGCTCGCAAAGCTTGACATTTGAAGACGGCTGAACTCGACAAACAGCTGTTGACATCGTGTTCGCTTGGGAAGTCAGGTTCGTGTGGTCTGACTTCCGTATTCCCGACTGGACGTTGGATACGCCAATCCAGATACACAGTTTCAGGTTTTGTGCATAAACAAGCTGCTAGTGGACCAATGACTTAGGTAAATGGTAAGTAGAACTCGGTAGATTTTCGCTAAGTGAGCATGTTGTGTTATTGTTTATTGATGGCTTAACTTGGTCGGTTATGTGATTTCAACGTTTTCAAATCAACTGAATTGATACGGCCGGACTCCGTCCACGGCATGACACGTCGGTTACGTCCCGCCGGTGGCCGTTGTGAAATGGGCTGACTATGTGGGTCACCGAAGGGGAAATGCTTTCACCTGAGCAGTCTCATTACGTATCAGCTACCTCTTGGCCAATAAAATAAAACCTGGATACAATGGAATCAGTCGATTGGTTGCAAAGGTACGAGGGACACAATAAGTCTCCCCTCCCTCATGGACCAATATATAGATGTATGTATATATATATATATACATATATGTATATATATATATATATATATATATATATATATATATATATATATATATATATATATACATATATATATATATATATATGCACATTCGAAAATTGTTCTACTCTCTGATGGTGGATACATCCACATTGGATTGACCTCAACCACATCCAGCAGACGCATTGCGATGCATCTCCAGAATGGTGGCCCCAAAGCGCACACAAACGCCGAACATGACACACGTTTTACTAGACACCAAATTATAGATAACACAACCATCATTTCTTGTGACGCATGGCGTTGGGGAGAGTGATGTTTAGAGGCATGCCGGACCATAAAGGTCACTTGCACCGCCTTTAAAACGAGTGTGTTTTGCGAGGAAAGCTTAGGCAAGTGTACATTTTACGTTAAGGAAGTTTTACGTTATAGTGCGTGTGATGTTTTGGTGCTGAAGGCGGGGCTGGGTGGGAGGACATCTCCCGGATGTCTAAATCGTTTTAGTTTTAATTTACTTCTCCGGAAAATAAATTGTAGCTGGGGTGGGGTGGGGGGTGGTTTTGACAGTGACCAGAAAATTGATTTTGCCAGGGTGCCGGCATTAGCCTACTCTTGTCGATGAGCACCGAGGGGTTTTAACCGTGCGGAGAAGGAGGTAATTGTCCTCATTGCCTATCAAGCCGGCCGTCGAGTGTTGGTTGTTAGTAGAGGGTTAGTCTAAGCATGTCGTGCAGGGTTGTCAGTGGAGTTAATACGGCGTTTGGCAATTAGACTCATCTACGTCCGCTGTGCTTCTGGGCAGCCGTTTTACGTTGTGAGTTGCAAGGTAAATCGGCTGGTCTACGTTCGATGTCATTTATGGGTAGTCTTCCTCTGGGTAGTCATTTTACGTAATGCTATTTTGGTTTTTTTTTGTTGTGGGGGTGTGTGTTGGGGGGGGGTTGTTGGGGGATTTTTTTTTTGTTGGGACAGTCGTGGGTATTGCTAATTGGCTGAAGGACGGGTTTAGAATCTGAGCGAATTGCTACGTGTCGCATGAGAATGGACATAGCTGCCAGAATGGCCAGTGCTTCAGCGGAGTAGATGGAGATGTTATCCGGTAGACGCTTGGAAAGCCTAAGGCCTGATGCGGTGATGCCAATGCCTATATTGACCTCGTGTTTCGATCCATCCGTGAATAGAAGTGATTTGTGATTGTTGTCATCGGCGAACGTGTGGAAGATGCCAAGAATTTCCGCCGATGTGATAGTCGATTTCTTTTCCGAGAGCAAGTGCAGGTGCTCGATCTTTGGTTGACTGAGTGTCCAGAATGGCCTAGTGGGCGGTCGAGCTGCAGTGGTTGGCGATGCGAGGTTAACATCTGAGAGAACCGTGGCCATTTGAATGCTATATGGTGGAAGTTCTGTCATCAATTCGGTCATCTGTCAGGCGTAAAGCAGCGCTGCTCAGGATGATTTTCAATGGATTTGATTTTGATGTGGTAGCGGCACAGCTGTTGTGTCCTGAAGTGGAGTGGAGGCGTGTTTCAGTCGACTAACAGACTGGCTATCGGTGTGGCGCTGAGGGCACCTGTTGCTGCTCTCATGCAGTTGTTTTGGATGATTTCTAACTTTTTGCTGTGACTTTCTGAACTTCTGGAAAACATGATGCTGTTATATTCTAGACTGGGTCGTATGATTACTTTGTAGAGCCAAATTCGTGTTTCCTGTCTTCGCCCCAGTCTGTGCCTGCAAGTGCACGGAGTACGTTGATGCGCTTTTCGCATCTCTTTGAGATGAAGGTGGTGTGGGTGTTGAAACTAAGTTTTTCGTCAAAATGTACTCCTAAGCACATGCAACTTTCCACCTGTTCGGTAGCATTGCCACCGATTTTAAGTAGTGTTGTGGGTGTGAGGCAGAGACGACTATATGTATATGTGGCCGATTTGTCTGCGGACGTGGTGAAGCCCCACGTTTTGCACCACTTTGCGATGTGATCTAAAGCTGTTTGAATAGTTTTCTCAGCTCTTAGGAAGCATTTTGCTGTTGTCCAAATGGCTATGTCGTCCGAAAAAAATGAATCTTGAAGTGACGTGTCTGTGTGATCAGCAAGTACGTTGTTAATCATGATGATGAAGAGGCTCGGTGAGAGCACGCTCCCCTGCGCCAGGCCCTGCTCCTGAGTTGTGTGTACCACAACTCCAAAGCCAAATAATTTTGGCTAAGGTGTTTCAAAAACTGGTAATGGATGTCGTCCGGTCTTATTGACGTGCTTCCACACGTGCTGAGGCAAGGTTAATTCGTGCATAGTGAATGATTGGTTGTAGATGCCTGTGTTGTTAGAGTTAAAATTTGCTTTGGCGACAAGGGCGTGTAGAGCGGTTACTATTTTGGTGACATAGGTGTTGTTGCCAGATACGCTGGCGTAGTGTAGTTTAAAGTGGTCTTCGACTTGTTGTGTGTCAGTGATGCTCTGTCCTTTCACCGTCAGCTGGGGGAAGGGGCCTGGTGGTGGGCGTTTCAGGTTGAGACGCTTCATCAGGTCCCAGATTCTGCCGGTAGGGGTGAACCTATTGAATTGAGAGGCAAAAGACTGCCAACAGTTTTGGCGTGCTGTTCGAATTGTGTACCAGCAATGTTTTTGAGATTGTCTGTATGCTGATAGGTGTACTTCGCACACGCATCTTTTGAATTGTTTGTTGGCACAGCTCCGTAAGGCCATTGCCCTTTGACAGTCCGGGGTCCGCCATGGCGTAGATGCCTTTTTCCTAGGTTTGTTACTTTTTGGGACTGAGTCACGTGCTGCTGAGCTGATGGCTCTGAGTATTGTGTTGATTTTGCTGGTCTTTGAAATTGCTAGGCTGAAGTCCACCTGATCCTCGAATTTTGCCCAGTCCGCTCTTTTCAAGTTCCAAGATGGTCTGAATAGCCTAGTGTGGTGGATAGCGACTGTGCTGAGCCTAATAGCAATTGGCAGTGGTCGCTCAGCCAGAAAGCGTTTGAAACTGACCGTCAAATAGTGAACTTAATCGTTGGGAGCAGCACGTTAAATCAATGCAACTGTCTGATCCTCCTAAGACTGGGTTGTGGCAGGTTGCGGCCATATGGCGTTATTCAGTGTTCCATTGAGCCCAATCCTGCTCTTGATTTTTCCAATGACCTGATGCAGCACATACCGCACGGCAAGGACATCATCTACTCTGATGGTTTCCAGTTGATTTTTCCAATGACCTGATGCAGCACATACCGCACGGCAAGGACATCATCTACTCTGATGGTTTCCAGTTGATTTTCCAATGACCTGATGCAGCACATACCGCACGGCAAGGACATCATCTACTCTGATGGTTTCCAGTTCCTTGAAGCTGACATACGATCGAACATTCAGGCCCTCGAAACACGAGTGGAAAGCAGTCTCCCTATGGCAATGAATGGTTTACTCCGAACAGGCTGAAAATAAATCCATGTCAAAACGGAAATAATCATATTGAATTCCATCCGTGAAAACTGCCCACCAACTTTGCGGTCCATTTAGTCAGCGGCGAAGTTTCACCTTCTCTGAGCGTCAAGGTGTTGGGTATCATCATCGATCCTCACCCAGCATGGGAGAAACACATCACCACAGTCGCCAAGCGATATTACATGATATTAGTCGGCTTGGCTGGGATGCGCTGTCGGGTGCCCCAGGATACAAAGCTCAATGTCATCGAGCGCTAGTTTTCCCGCAAGTGCGGCGCCGTACCGGCTCCTCGGGCAGCTGCACTGCAGCGCAGACACATCGCATCCAGAAGGCCATCAAATTCGGTGCTCGTATCGTGACTGGCTTGCGCCGACTTGAGCACGTGACTCCGGTGTTGCGAGAGCTCGGATGGGGAAGATTTGATGACACGATCATGACATTTCAATTATGCACCATCTCTTGACTGCACCAAATGCGTCAGAGATCGTGCGTGAAAAGATCGTCGACCACCCCGCCGAACACCAGCGACCAGCACAGGCCAGCTGTCAGCTACCCCGTGTTCGCACCGAGTGGGCGCACCGTAGCGCTCCCCATCTGTTGGCGCACCGTAGCGCTCCCTATCTGTTGGCGCACCGTAGCGCTCCTATCTGTTGGCGCACCGTAGCGCTCCCTATCTGGCCACAGGCAGCTGGTATCATGCACCATGTCAGGCAGTTATCCTCTCGTGAGACGCGGGAAGAGATAACCGTACGGAGACTGATGCACTGCGGATGCAGTGGGTACCGCGAAACCGTGTCGAAGACGAAATTGATTTTTTTTTAGTGCACGTTGTGTCGGTCAATGAGTGGATGTGTGTGTGTGTGTGTGTGGGGTGGGGGTATATATATGTGTGTGTGTGTGTGTGTGTGTGTGTGCGTGTGTGTCTGTCTGTGTCTGTGTGTGCCACCAAGCCTTGTATTCTTGACGTGGATGCCGTAAAATCAATCTCATGGAGGCTCCGAATATACTATCTATACATCTTGATATAATGACATTTGCCGTCTCTACATCCTAGAGGATATATTTATACGCAATAAGAACCAGCCAATCAATTGCTTTTCCCCGCAATTGCTTTTTCCCGCAATTGCTTTTTCCCGCAATGGCAGGTCAACGCTTGTTGAACCTTGTCGCTATATGACGGATCGGCCATGTGTCCAAGGTGGTCAAATTTGTGACCTGACTCTATGTGTGGCCCGACTTCAGCAGCAAGGTCTTTTCCCCTCCTTCCAGGAACAACTCCCTCAGAAAATGTCCCCAAAAGAGACTTAGCACGCTTTCTGGAACTATGAATTATGACCAAAGGTGACTGGCCCATTTGTTGCATTCTGTGTGCGTTTACTTCCGAATTGGGACACATCGAATGTGAGTTCACATTTATGTAAACTCACATGGGCTGTAACGGGCTGTAATGGGCTGGATGGGCCAGATGGGCTGTAGCGATGAACGGTACAATTCTATCATGCTCTATAACTCATCGGTCGCGCGTTGCTCTGTATTTTCTGAAGATGTCGTATGCAGATGACGAAACGTCGATCGTTCGCATAGCGTCATGTTTTTTTAAATATGTAATTTGAATAACCATGAGCTTTGGACCGATTTCCACCCAACACACTGAAAGGGACAAGAGTTCTATCAGAGAATGGTGAGCACATCGAAAATGCTGATCCAACGAGGCTGCCCTGGCATTTAGTAATCTATGGATAATGAACAATCTGCTTCCTTGTAATGATAATATATATACACATATATATGTGTATATATCTACGTATATATATATATATATATATATATATATATATATATATATATATATATATATATATATATATATATATATATATATATATATATATATATATATATATATATATATATATATATATATATATATATATATATATACATATATATATATATATATATATATATATAATATATATATATATATATATATATATATATATATATATCGATATATATATATATATATATATATATATATATATATATATATATATACATATATATATATATATATATATACATATATATATATATATATATATATATGTATATATATATATATATATATATATATACATATATATATATATATATATATATATATGTATATATATATATATATATATATATATGTATATATATATATATATATATATATATATATATATATATATATATATATATATCGATATATATATATATATATATATATATATATATATATACATATATATATATATATATATATATATGTATATAGTATAGTGATATATAGGTGTATGCATATATATTACATGTATATATATATATATATATACATATATATATATATATATATATATATATATATATATATATATATATATATATATATATATATATATATATATATATATATATATATATATATATATATATATATATACATGTAATATATATGCATACACCTATATATCACTATACATAATCCAATTAATTAGGACATCAATAACAATTATTTGGGCGCAATGTTAAGCTCCTCAAAATCATGGTAGCGTAAATACTAGTTGAACTCCGGCGAAAACTGGTGATTGTGATTCCCGTCGAACTGGCAACAGACACCGGCAATATCATCCTGACCATCCGGGATGTAGGCATCGGCTTATGGCCGGCACTTGCGCCGGCATCACCATGCCACTCCGTTGAGACGAGCAGGCCACTCCGTCTCATGACTTAGTTCATTCCACTACATACACAGGCAGCGACGGCAAATGGAGCAACAGTACTAGTGCTGTTCAGCGTAGCATTAATCAATGCGGCACTGCGGTGGTGACTGCTTACATATAGCGGATTGTTTCCAGTGACTACAAATGGATGGCGTTAAGTGCTTCCGGATAATTAAAAGCTAGGCTATCATGCCGGTGCAGATCATTGACATGCAAAGGTAATTTGGGCCATCAGCTTAAGTTCACCGCAGACTGTTCTCTTTTCTCATTTAAGGACAAATTCTGGATGATAGGTTAATCGAATATATCTTCCGTCGCTATTAGTAACAAGCATTTCAAAATAATTGGTTGGGGCACCATTTCATAAATAGTTCCATCAATAACGTCAGCAAATGGACCTGACCACCGTCGTAGCTCTTGCATCCAAATGCGATGGTGCTGCGCCGTTTGTGTCTTAAGTCACTTAGTAGCGCTCTTGCTACACCTCGGTAAGCGTTTTACCTCCCTATCATGCATAGTCGTGTTACGATCCCACTAATCTTGAAAGCGAATCATTTCTTATAGAAATGCGATCCTCCATCTGGCCACGAAGGTCATTCAATAACTCAGGATATAAAAAAAATGACACTGACGACAAGATGACAAGATGTCCTCACAGACAGCACAGGTCGTATCGTTTTGAAACGCCAGACGATCGTAACCCCTGCACTAGAGAAGGTGCACACATACCATGCGAAGGCGAGAGCTGGAAAAACAACAACAACACCCGACTACACACACGTGCCCAACAGGTAGTTGCATATCATCAGTAATCCAAAGCCAACCCAAGTTAAACATATTCAACCTCAAACCCTTCGTGGTCTGTTCCCTTCGTGGAGAGGCAGACAAGCCCACCCGGATGACGACGATGGAAAACGGTAAGGCCAAGATCTGATACGGGAAAGGAGAGCGAACAAGATGTGAAGACGGAGACAGTGGTGGGGGCTGGGGGTGCCCCTGACTCTGGCGTGACACTGCCACTTCTCACGGCCGGCTGTTCACCGTCGCCTCGGTGACCTGTGTACGTGCGCGCTTCATGACCTCTGCCAATGTGGCCATTCTCGTCGTCGGCATACGAGAACCTTACTTGTCCGGTCGGCCGTCCCCAACTATACCCGCGCCTTTGACTCTCCTCTAGTAAGGTCTATGGCCGCGTCACGTGCGCTCGAAGCTCTTGTGACAGCTCAGTTCTCCTGAGACTAGTGCTACTCCTCTGACTCTCCTCTAGTAAGGTCTGTGGCCGCGTCACGTGCGCTCGAAGCTCTTGTGACAGCTCAGTTCTCCTGAGACTAGTGCTACTCCTCTGGCTCTTCTCTAGTAAGGTCTATGGCCGCGTCACGTGCGCTCGAAGCTCTTGTGACAGCTCAGTTCTCCTGAGACTAGTGCTACTCCTCTGGCTCTTCTCTAGTGAGGTCTATGGCCGCGTCACGTGCGCTCGAGCTCTTGTGACAGCTCAGTTCTCCTGAGACTAGTGCTACTCCTCTGGCTCTTCTCCAGTGAGGTCTATGGCCGCGTCACGTGCGCTCGGAGCTCTTGTGACAGCTCAGTTCTCCTGAGACTAGTGCTACTGCTCTGGCTCTTCTCTAGTGAGGTCTATGGCCGCGTCACGGGCGCAGTTCGAAGCTCTACTGTGACAGCTCAGTTCTCCTGAGACTAGTGCTACTCCTCTGGCTCTTCTCTAGTGAGGTCTATGGCCGCGTCACGTGCGCTCGGAGCCCGTGTGACCGCTCCCGTCTCCTGAGACTAGCGCTGCACCTCTGTTTTTTATATGTCCATGGCCTCCTCACGTGCGCTCGGAGCCAATGTGACCGCTCCGTTCTTGAGACTGGCGCTACCCACAGGTACCACGTTCCACAGGTACCACGCCTATTCACGGAGCACAGTTCGAAGCAACACTGTACGGCTCTCCTCCACACCCTGGAGTCTGAAGCACCACTGTACGGCTCTCCACACCCTGGAGCCGGACTTCACACTGAGCCACGACTGTACCGCTCCCCTCCACACTCCTAGAGCCGGACCTCACACTGAGGCACGACTGTACGGCTCCCCTCCACACTCCTAGAGCCGGGCCTCACACTGAACCACCACTGTACGGCTCGCCTCCACACCCTGGAGTCTGAAACACCACTGTACGGCTCTCCTCTACACTCCTGGAGCCGGGCCTCACACTGAAACACCACTGTACGGCTCTCCTCTACACTCCTGGAGCCGGGCGTCACACTGAAACACCACTGTACGGCTCTCCTCTACACTCCAGGAGCCGGGCGTCACCAAAGCCAGACTAAGTCACGCAGTTCACGTACGCCCACACCCGGAACGTCACATCGGAATGCGACGTCCACACAGCTGCCAAGTGTGAACCCTGCGTGATTGAGTGCGCCTGCAGAGTATTTAAGGACCGTGGTGTGGTACAGTTATTGCTTCAGTGGTGGTTCACCTGGTTAGCACGATCGCGGTAGTCCTTCAAAACGAATCACTACCGTACGATTTTCTCTTACAACTTTTGAGTCTTCCGAGCGTTGCGTACACTGAACTCGACTTCCCGATGTGTGCACGTGTGTGTTTGAATTGTTTTACATTTAGTGTTAGAAAGTGTGCACATGTCAATAACGAGCCAGCTCACTTTCACCGCGAACTTAATGTACTCTGCAATTATTTGAGATGAGGAGCACTGGCAGTTATTAGGACTGGCATTAAACAGCGTAACCCAGTTTGGCAGTTGTTCAAGTATTTCTAAAGGTCGCAACCAAAATTGGCTGGAATATTGCCAATATCGTGTCGGCCTTCCTATCAAGCTGCACATGTCTCAAGATTAAATGAACTCGATCTATAATTGCTGAAGTCGTCTGTGCTTATTGCTAATATGCATAAATTCCAGTGTGATTTTCGTTTTGTTGACTATTCCCGTATTATGGCCATGAGGCAGCAGCTTGGAATTGCTTAGCATCTCACCGCAGGTGTGCATGCAATAATAGTGTACCGGTAACATTAATCCAGATGCTGGACAGTTCTAAGCTCCTAACTCATAGCTCTGTCGATTACAGGTCGATGCATTCCAGATTCGTGCAGCATTCTGTGCCATTGACCCATATGTTTTCAGAACTGACAACCACATTCATACATCACGATTACTCCCTCAGTGGGTGTCCGAACGGAGAGAGCATTGCTCATCTATGTCATGCTTGGTGGCGATTGTTTGTCGGTTCACGAATATCAGTAAGAAACAGGCGCTGCAGAAAAGACCGTCTATCGGGTGTCACTGCAGCAGGCGGCATGCATGCAACTGGGACACGGATGTTCTGCAACATTTACCGTGCTCTTGCCCAGAGATCGAGATCAGAAATTAGCATGCATCGTACAAAATTTAGCGCAACTTCCGCATTCACAGATTGAAGCTCTGTCGGACTTCGGGTCGGTCGTCCGATGCCAGAGGTTGTGGACGTTGCTGGCATAACGCTTTGCCAATTATATAGTTACAGTGGTTTGTCTCATTTACAGGGAAATAGCTCTTGCCTATTCCTCTGTTGTGTGTTGCGTCTACTGTGTTTTGATGTTCATTGCATGGACTGCTTGTCTAAAACGCTCATAGTCAAATGAACGGATGCTGCCAGGCTTGAAAATCTGTCCAGATCTGCAAAGTAAGCTATCCATCGATATAGGCCGTTTGTGCAGATGGGTTTCAACCTGTGATGTGGCCAGCTGCCAATGTCGATGTCATAAGTCGCGGCTCCTCGGACATTGAGTCGCGGCTCCGCGGAGATTGAGTCGCGGCTCCTCGGACATTGAGTCGCGGCTCCTCGGACATTGAGTCGCGGCTCCTCGGACAATGAGTCGCGGCTCCTCGGACATTGAGTCGCGGCTCCTCGGAGATTGAGTCGCGGCTCCTCGGACATTGAGTCGCGGCCTCTCGGGCATTGAGTCGCGGCTCCTCGGAGATTGAGTCGCGGCTCCTCGGACATTGAGTCGCGGCTCCTCGGAGATTGAGTCGCGGCTCCTCGGACATTGAGTCGCGGCTCCTCGGAGATTGAGTCGCGGCTCCTCGGACATTGAGTCGCGGCTCCTCGGAGATTGAGTCGCGGCTCCGCGGACATAGTAGCTGTTGAGTGTCTAGTTCGTTCAGTCCGCTTCTGTCAGGTGGGTTCCGGGCCACTTCAGATCTGTCTGCGTCTCGTTCGTTAAGTCCGCTTCTGTCAGGTGGGTTTCGGGCCACTTCAGATCTGTCTGCGTCTCGTTCGTTGAGTCCGCTTCTGTCAGGTGGGTTCCGGGCCACTTCAGATCTGTCTGCGTCTCGTTCGTTGAGTCCGCTTCTGTCAGGTGGGTTCCGGGCCACTTCAGATCTGTCTGCTTCGGCCCGGAACGCTTATTGGCTCACCAGTTCCTCCTCCGGGGGAGGGGGGGGGGGGACTGGCAGCCGGAGGGTCGGGCACGGCCAGCGCGGCCTTGTCACACCGAACTGATGGGCCGAACACACCGACCGCTTGTCTTGATCGCGTCACCGACCGACCAGCCATCCACAGACTGCCACTGGTGACCTCCCGCACCCCATCTCCTCCCACTACACACACCGTCACTGGCTACCCCCCCCTCCCCCTCCCCCACACTACCATTGGTGACCTCTCCCACTGCCACTGATGACCTCCCGCCTCACCCTCTCACTCACTGTCACTGATTACCTTCCGCACCCCCTCCCCTCCCTACACAGACTGCCACTGGAGACATCCAACACCCTCCCCCACCCTGCCTGGTGACCTCCCTCCCCATCCCACAGTCACTGGTGACCTCCCTCACAACGCCACTGATGACCTCCCCCCGCACTGCCACTGGAGATCTCCCGCACCCCCACTCCCACTACCCGTGGTGACATCCAGCACCCCTCCCCCTCCTCTTCTCCCGGTGAACTGACCACCCGGCGGCGGCCACTCGCGGCTCGATTGGACGGCCCGCCAGGCTTGGACGGTGAGAGGACGTCGGCTAAATTCCCGTCTTCATTTGAATAATCATCTTTTGATAGTGATGTGACGTTCGCGGAGAGAGTGTTATTAGGCGGCGGTAGGTAAGAGTGCAGACACTTCACAGACGGCGACACGGCGAAGCCTGGGCACCTAAACACCGCAGAAGGAACGTCTTCGGTAGATGCCTTTCATTACATATTTGAGCTGCCTGTTAAGTGTTCATGGGGTAGTAGAAGTATAAGTTTCATAGTGATGCAACGGTAGTATGTCAGTGTACTGAAGGCTGACTCTCATCTCATATATTAGATGCTGCTGCATATAGCCGAAGTCACTGTAATAACGCTCCACCACATATGAGATGGCTACAGCTGTCATATAGCCTGAGTCACTGTAATAGCACTCCACCACACCTGAGCTGACTACAGCTGTCATATGGCCTGAGTTACTGTAATAGCACTCCACCACACCTGAGATGGCTACAGCTGTCATATGGCCTGAGTCACTGTAATAACGCCCCACCACACCTGAGCTGACTACAGCTGTCATATGGCCTGAGTTACTGTAATAACCCCCCACCTCACCTGAGCTGACTACAGCTGTCATATGGCCTGAGTCACTGTAATAACGCCCCACCACACCTGAGCTGACTACAGCTGTCATATGGCCTGAGTCACTGTAATAACGCCCCACCACACCTGAGCTGACTACAGCTGTCATATGGCCTGAGTCACTGTAATAACGCCCCACCACACCTGAGCTGACTACAGCTGTCATATGGCCTGAGTTACTGTAATAACCCCCCACCTCACCTGAGCTGACTACAGCTGTCATATGGCCTGAGTCACTGTAATAACGCCCCACCTCACCTGAGCTGACTACAGCTGTCATATGGCCTGAGTTACTGTAATAACCCCCCACCTCACCTGAGCTGACTACAGCTGTCATATGGCCTGAGTTACTGTAATAACCCCCACCTCACCTGAGCTGACTACAGCTGTCATATGGCCTGAGTCACTGTAATAACCCCCCACCTCACCTGAGCTGACTACAGCTGTCATATGGCCTGAGTCACTGTAATAACGCCCCACCACACCTGAGCTGACTACAGCTGTCCACAGCTGGACTGTCCAGGGGCTGAGTCGCGTCCATGGCATGGGCCCCATCCCCTGGCGAGAAAGTCTCGCAAGAGTTCCCACGAACCGTGGCCGAAATGATTCTGTTCGCTCGATTAAATCGCGAACTTTTACGGATAAATCCTCGGCAAGCCAGGCTCCTCCCAATCTTTAGCGTTTCGAACCGTGCCAGTCCCCATAGATTTCCGAATGCAAATGCGCCGTCGGGCGCGGAATTACGTGCAAAGCGGTCGTATTTCGAGCCGGACGTAACCGGCGAACCGACGACCCATTACAGAGATTAAACCGGCCAAACGATACTGCATTCGAGACCGAACGCCGATTTAATCCGGGGGAGAATCAGTGTTCGGAACTTGGGACGACTTCCGTTGATACTATTCCAGGTGTGTGCCGCTGGTTTCGGCGGGCGCAGACTTATGTATTCAATATAAAATGACAGCGTCGTTAGAAACAAGCATCGAACAGGTGGAGTGGCCCGATGAGTCCTCTGGTCTGAACCTAGTGCATGTGCACTCACTGCTGCAAATGTCATTGAAAATACTTGTATGTGTACGACCGTTAGCAGGTTAAAAGCGAGTTCCAGTCAATCGCCAAGCAAGCTCATGAGCTGTTTTCACCGGTATATTTGTGATATCACTATGCTGGAAGGGAAGGGCATAACTTTACGTACTACTGGATAGTAATATCTAGTGACGGATCGACTCAATCATCGAAGATGGCTCTGAAAGTCTGCATTCATATATATCGGAAGATGGTACCGCAAAGTTTATGAGAGATTGTCCACCCATAAAGACTATTTTCTTCATTTCCGTGCTCATTTATTGCATGCAAAGTATGTATGTGTTACTTATCTGGAGTGTCTCCTAGCACGATATTTTTTCAATCTTGAAATAGTTTCCTCCTTGTAGGGCGCCTTTCCCGATGTTCAGAATACATTAGGAGATTAGACATAGATAAAATGCTTAATGGGCATGCAGGCTGCCACACAAATGCGGAACTCCCGCTCCCGGAAAGCTACCGTTGTTGAGGGCTCGGAAACCCCCCAGCTCATGCACCTGCTCCGACGGTGTGTTTGCTGTACCTGCCGAACATCTTCCGTGGCAGACCTGGAGACCGAGCTTAGTGTGCAATGAAGTTAATGCTGTACTCGACCACCTGAAGACCGCGCTACACTGAGCTACCTATATCCATCTGGCAGTCTGAGTTACCTGTATCCATCTGGCAGTGGCTCGGCTCCACTGTAGTGCTGCTCTAGTGTCCCAATGTCGTCTGAAGCTGTGCTGGCGAAACCGTTACACGCATGCAGGAGATGCCGCTTGCACTTCCGGGGTCATGCAATATTGGGCATTGCGTGTCACGAATTGCCTTCAAAGAGGACCAACAGTATTCAAGTTTTGATTGAAAGCCACTGACTTATTGAATAACCTGGTTCGTCACAAGGACATTAGTGCCTGTTAGACCATCAACATGCACAGGAGCGACCGATGCTTGTAGACTGCAGCTATTCTATTGACATAAATTGCGGCTTCTGAGGGCTACATCGCTTTGTTGAGAGATTGACGGGATGTGTGCCTGACTAGTCGTACACGGAATTGCAGTTCTCTATTCATCTTGCGCAAGCCTCGTATCACCAGACGCGACATATTTAGGCCCCGAAGGTTGAATACATGCCGTCGCATTGCCTGCACTCCATTGTCATATCGAGCTAATCAGGGATTTCGGAACCAAGTGAATAAGGTGCTCGCACTGTACTACCCACCCAAGAGCTGAGGAAGTTCAAGACAGCTACAGCCGACACCAATGGCAGCTGCTTGTCAGTCAGCTGCTTCTGACCATCAGCTGCTATGGCCGTCATCTGCTCTGGCCATCAGCTGCTCTGGCCGTCAGCTGTTTCTGACCGTCAGCTGCTCTGGCCGTCAGCTGCTCTGGCCATCAGCTGCTCTGGCCGTCAGCTGCTCTGGCCGTCAGCTGCTCTGGCCGTCAGCTGCTCTGGCCGTCAGCTGCTCTGGCCGTCAGCTGCTCTGGCCGTCAGCTGCTCTGGCCGTCAGCTGCTCTGGTCCTGCCAAAGCGGCAAACGCTGCTAATGGAGCCGGCGAGGCTCTGCATGGCGACTCGCATCAAGTGCAGGCACCTGGCGGCAAATGCCATCATCAGGCGACTGCTGCGAATATGGCTCCCGGACGGCTGATTTTCTGCTCGACTGACATGCGTGACAGGCAGATGGACAGAACAATCTGCAACAGTGATCCAGCTGGAGCTGGCGGTGTTCCCGGCTGGTGGAATACCACCGATAGGCTGGGAGACGCTCCCCCGACAGGTCTGTGCGAGGGTACGGGCACGGGAGGCATCAGACGGTAGCACACGTGGCTGCTGGCGAACCCAGCCGAGCGGACTTTTGGCCCATTTCGCCCTCCGAGTGACCAATTTCAGGGAACATGTTCCAGACTTTCTGGAAGGCTAGGCACATTCTATGAGGGCCATTTTATTCAATGCACTTCTTAGCCTGAAAATACTTCGAAATGGTGTTAGCGTTTCAATCTGAGAGCATAGTTGGTCCAAGTTCAGACACCTTGAAATAGTTGGCCCTTTATCAGTCGGCTTGAATCCCTTCCAAGTTGGGAGACTGGACCAGCTAATCGTAGCAAAATGGCAAACATCCCTCTGCTCCTGTGGGGGGGCTGGAAGCACGTGGTGGCTGGGCGGGACATTTGCGGCTGGATAAACCTTCAGTACCTGAAAATGTTCCATGGCTAGCATTTAGGAAGCGTAAAGAAGTGCAGATTTGGGAGATTGAATCGTGTTCGCCGATATCACCAAAGCTCTATCGATTCACCCAGCATGCAACAAAACAAACAACAAATTATAGGTGCTCCCGAGTGAATACGACACAAATAGCGAATATACATCCGGGCTTTTCTAGCGCTAGCAGGAAGTACCGCAGATCCGTGCTAAATCATACCGTCAGTTTGTCAGATTAATGTCGCAGCACCTCCGTTCCGCGGATTATCCATAAATAACGAGAGTCTCCAAGACCACAGTGTGTCACAAATTGGCTGTCCATGCCGGATTCAGTGGTTATGACTTTTCTTGTCTTCAGTGCACCCTGCTAATGTTTGCCGCATGTAAGACAAAATGGCTGCTTTCCTTATAACAATCATCAGTGGCTTCGCCTCACCACCACGGCCCGACTACGCGATGCTGGGTGGTCACTGGTCGTATCATGGGGAAATATCGTGCGAGGCGACAGGATAGACGTCTTCACCCTGGTCCGTGCAGGGGGCTGTTGTAGGTCCTTAACGTCTTTTATTTCGCGACCACGAATAACATCACGTGCATCAGTATATCCACGCTTCATGCAGATTATTGGGTATTCATTACCGACCTCACCGTGACAATTTGAAGGGGTCATGTCATGTCAGTGAGCTATGACGCCATGAGAGCGAATGTGGCAGGCCGCTTTTCGCCGACAATGCGAATGCCAAGTAAATCCACTTATTGCCCTGAATGGCGATTGTTGGATTTTGTAGCGTGACGAATAACTCCGCAGACGTACCTACATAGGTCGTTGACCTTCTCCAGGTCATTCGGGGTCATTGGCCCAACTTGACCTAACAGTGAAGTTATATTCCGGCTGCAGTGGTGGCATCACATTAAGCAGCCATATTGTTGCGGTAGCTATGTACTCGCTGGACCAAGTCGGTGCCGTGACGGCGCGTGCTCAACCTCGCCGGTAGCGCGAGCTCGACCGAGCGCCGCCCGTGTGGCGGTATCGTGTCCAGCTTATATCAGCGTCCAGGTGCCGTCGGCAGGACGACACCATCTAAACTTCCGAATTCCGCCCATGTATCCCATGTAACTGGCATCCATGTAGGGACCTGGCCGGCCAAACGTCGCCGACCGTGCCGTCCCCTGAACCGGAGCACCGGCTCTTTCATCGTCCATCACGTGAGGTGACGGCTCACCGGCTATTGCATGCTCATTGGCTGCACTTACGGCTGGCGGCGGGTTGGCCACAGGTCTGTCACCGGGGGATGCACGGCGCTCTACGAATCTTCGCGTGAGTCCGATTTACACCGCCACCGGACCGGATAAAAGTCCAGGAGCAGGACCGGCATTTTACCTCACATGGCAAAAGTTCCGATTTGGCCGCCAGGCATTGGTCCGGCTGCTATGTGGGCCGGGTACTGCGCCTCGACGGCCGTGTACTGCCGTTGACGGCTGGGTACTGCGCCTCGACGGCCGGGTACCGCCCTCGACGGCCGGGTACTGCGCCTCGACGGCCGAGTACCGCCCTCGACGGCCCGGTACCGCCCTCGACGGCCGGGTACTGCCATCGTAGTTCATCCCGTCCGCCGGACCGGCACGCCAGCCAAGTTGAGCTGTGCTCAACTTCTCGCCTGTCGGCCGGCCGACCGATCTGCACGTGCCTGCACGTGCGCACATAATGGTGCTGTGAGAGGAGCCAGAGGTACACGCGCTGTGCTATTTTGAGTAAAAACAAGTGCTGTCGCACTTCGGAAATCTCTGATCGTAAGCACCCGTGTATTGCCGGTGCAGAAATGTCAGCGGTTTGAAGTCGTTGTGTAGTTGATTCATCTCGTTAGCAAGGCTATACAAATGTAGGCACTATTCCCCGATACAGGTGGGTGGTCACCCTACCATCGACGTCAGCCCTGGAAATGGGCACGACGGTTGCTATGCTTTTCGGAACCCGATCATGAACCAACAGTTCGGTGAAAGGACCTGTCAAACCACCTAATCGTTTCCTCACTTTAGTTCTCTTCGAGGAACAAACAAAAAGAAAGCGTTCTGCACTTGAATGACAAGCAAACATGGACCGGAAGACTTTGGAAACGAGCAGGCAGAGCTCACCGGCACGTGATATCACAGGCCCGCCGGACAGCCGCGTTGGCGCAAACGTCTGGTGAACACTGACAATTATATCCGTCCTGCGGGCGGATATAATTTGTTTTCCGGTTTGGTGGCGGTGTGAGTCGGACTTGATGCGATCGGCAGACGCAGGACGAGCGCTCGTCTGCGGGACTGCCGTCCGTTGCTGATTCAGTACTATACAGCAATTGACAGCAACTCTTGTAATCAAATTATCGCGGCAGTGGAATCCCTCACTGACAATCACAAACGACAGGAAGTCAAACAGCTTCGCTTCGCTTCGCTACGGCCTAAGATGGCTTGTTTCGAAACAAGATGGCTTGTTTCGGCTTCTAAGTCACTGTGGAGTTAAGTAGGGCGCGAAAGCTGGCTTGGGCGTCCATTTTTATCCCTGGGCACAGAATAATAGTATTTTTGCGTACTATTTCGGAAGGTTCCAAAAGTGAGTTAATACTTCGACCTTACCTTAACCCTTAACCTAATGGTCCAAGTAATGCATATCGTACATTGTCCGCATCCCCATACACCAACGAATACCATGGTGTACATGTATGTGCCTATCTATCATTGGTGTTACACAGGGAACGACTTAACTAGAAAAGTATCAATTTCTGTGAAAATGTGACACCTCTAAGCAAACCTGGGAGGCCAACCAATGGCCAGAAGCATAAAAGTCGGGTATCACTCGTAACAATCCATCCGTCGGGAATCACTCGTAAGAGTCCGCCACGTGCAACGAGCTGTTTTTTTTTCACGTGGCAAGTCCTCTCCCTCCTCATTCTGCAATGGTAGAAGGTGTTGCAACATCTCCTGCATTGGAGAAGGTAACAAAATGTTGTGCACGGACGAGAGATAAAGTGTGTCTACGGATGTGGTTTATTCGGATGGAATCTCCAGAAATTCATAAATTTCAGAAATATGAAAGGACTGGAAGAATTTAGTCAAGTCTGCTTTTTAGGTTTCACCTAGGTTGGCTGGGTGGTTGGATGATGCATAGATGTAGCTTCGCTTTTTAAAACTGGGGATGTGACAAGTTTTGCCGGGGAGATGGGCGGATCATACAACGGATTTTTATATCGACAAAGTCCATAATTTGGTGCATTAGCATGGAGCGTTTGGGTGCGGCTTGAACAGGATGGCAACACTGGGTGAAAACGCGTTGGGTTCATTCAATAATTTTGCATGGCTTCAACCCTGCCAAAATTACTTTACACCGTGAGTTGGAACGCACGAAATTATGGGATTTTCACCACGCGCAACTAGAAGTTGAGAAAGGGGTATCGGTACCATACACTCCTTATTCATCGCCCCCTCTTAAAAAAAACTCCTGACTGTGCCCCTGGTTGGTACACTCGCTTTCAGTGAAATGTGCTGGGGGACCCTGAACTATGGCTGGCCCCTAGGAACGTAGGCTGTGCTGCTCCACACCAATAATTGCTGGTAAACTGCGCCGCTTCACAGTTATGCGTTGCGTGACAGTCTGCAAAATTCACCACTGGTCAGCCGTAGGTATTCGCTTGTGCAGTCGTCACGTAGTCATTTGTCCTGCAGCCATGCAGTGAGAAACACGTGTCTACGCTGTTCCTGCCTTGCATTCCTCAGTCGGCCAAACAACATTGGCAGTTCAGCAAGCGGTCCACCACTGGAGCCCTGTAGACAAGCAGCATTTGATCGCTGTGGATTTCGGACTGGCAACACAGAATGAGTTGGAAGTGCTAGGAGCTCTGTTGCAAAGGATGTAGTGAAAGGAGATTAGAGGTTTATGATGTCAACGGAGCATTCTCTTATGCTAAAATAATAATATAATTTCTAACCTTTACACTTTTCAGAAATTTAGTTCGAATTCTTGCTGGGTGGCTTTATAAACCAGGATCAAATTGCTACACAGACCTTGTTGCGTGAGCCCTGGTCGCACCACCCGATCCATGAATTGCAGTTCTACAGTAGAAATTTGGCAAAGCGCTTCACGTGCCGCTAGTGCATTCACACGGCCACCCCGGTAGCTCGCTTTCGACATTATCGTGCCAATTACCAACTGACCCTCCCAGCCAGGGGCTAAAAGCGAGCGCGTGAAGCGACTCGAACCCCGTCTTGCCAGGACAGGGGAGACCAGCACAGGCCAGTGCCCAAGCCAACTGAGCTCCCGGGGGGCACTTGCTTGTTTAAATCCGATTCATTGACAAACCGATTATTAACGATTAAAATACACCTGTTTCATGGATAATTAATCATACATTTGTGAGCGTACGGCCTATGTTGTGTTATAAATATTTACGCTTTATGTATACATTGTGCGCTGTATTGGAAGCGACATATTCAGATTTCTACGCGGATAAAATAATACTTCAAGCGGATACCATCCAACTACTTTACAATAAGAAGTGTTTAGTTTATATTGCTTCAGCACAAAATGTAACCGGGCCATCCGTAATTTTTGGTGCGCCGACTCACAGTAAGCCGTTACGTGACAGTTCTTACGACACAGTTCTGGTAGACCGCTACATGGTCTACCAGATTGACCATGGGCCAGTGTCCATGGATGGGAATCTGCCTCTTCAATGATCACGTGACCATTTGCTCTGCAGCCTTTAAGAGGACAGGCAGGTCAGTGATGGTACTGCATTTGCGCCTCAGTCGCACCGACAGCATTGGATCGTATATAACCCAGACATGGGCTACCACTTAAATTATTTTGAAAATGGAAAACTAGTTAACTTCAATGAATTATGATTCAGTAACAATGAATGCGACAGAATAATTGGAAGGAGCGCACAGGCGGTGGCGAAGTGGTGGAATCGCTATCAGGCCGAATGCGAGTTGCGTACGAGGACAAGGGAGGGTCTGGCCGCAAGCGGACAACCACTCCAGAGGAAGATTTGTTGTTGTTGTTGTGAGTATTAAATTGTTGATGTGAGTATTACATTTTAGCTGGTATCACTTTGCAAGCATAATTGCATGACATTTAAATGCATGCAATATGCTTAGCAACATTACTGATTCTTCGTAGCAACGACATCCTCAGGATTTCAATGCTTATTTGCTTATTATCGTACTTTGTGCAGTCTGAGCCTTTCCAACGAACCTTGACGTGTGATGATGCTGTGTAGAATTACGTTTGGGATCCGTATCCCATGGAAGCATCGGACATTTTCTTTTGTTTTTAATTACAACAGTGGCGTCCTATTCATGGGTTGAGATGCTGAAAAGAATGTTCCATGTGAGCGATTGGTTCAAAGGCGTTTTGAAGTAATTCTTTCCAGACAATGCCCATAGGCTCCATGCGAAAGCTCAGCAGATTTGGGGTGTGGCTGAAACCATCGTTGAATGGGTAGATCCACTCATTTAACGCGAGAGATTTAGGCCATACAGGTATGTATATATTCATATATATATATATATATATATATATATATATATATATATATATATATATATATATATATATATATATATATATATATATAATATATATATATATATATATATATATATATATATATTAATCACAGACCACAATTTCTTTGAAAACATGCGACTTGGTGTCTGAATGCGTAAATGAAGTGCTTCGAAGACCGTGGGAAACGATGCAAAGGAATAAGATGACACTTGACATACCAGTTGATATAATGTGATTGCTTCCTTTGAATCCTCTTCGGGTGTTATTGAACGAGGGAGACTGGAGACCGGAGTTTTGCTTAAGCTAGCTGAATTTTATGAAGTTGAATTGCCGCCATTGCATGGGTTGACTCGTCTCCTGCAAGTCACATCGCTTTTCATAGGTTAAAAATCCGTAACTATTAAGCATAGAACAATGCAGCTTTCTGAACATCATCACCATGGAATCGAACAGGTCACGGCAAGGAGGGTTCGGTTTCTTATACGCATCCGGCGCTTATCATGTGACCTGGCGAGGGTGGGCTGGGAACAGGCCAAGGAGGTTCATGGTTAGTTGGACTACCATATCGAGGCGTTGATGACACGCTAAATTCGGGACACAAGTAACATGTTAACCTGGATTTTCACGATTGGGTTTATGTTATCAGAGCCCACGCTACAGCCTCGGCTTGGCGCCGACACGGATCACAAAATGCGCGCCTTAAAAGCGTTGAACTGAGAAAAACATGTTCTCCCAGTGTGCAATATTTGCTTAAGGACTGATTTCCTGTCGTATTGCGGAATACTTACAGAAATTAACATTTTTAATTGAATCAAAGGTCAAGTTTGTCGAACGTCGAAGCCATATCTCATCGTTATCAGCATTTATCAATATCATGCTGCAATAGATGCAGCATGTCATCAATATATACAGCATAGAAAGCATAGAAAGCATATAAAACATCGAAAGTGGTTCAATACACACACCTGCACACACACACACACATATACATACACACACACACACGCATCCACACTTCACCACACCACACGCACACACCATGCGCACACACACACACACACACACACACACATACACACACACACACACCACACCGTTGAAGCCATTTAATCTGGTAAACGATCCAAGTTGCTGCAAATTAGTTTTTCCTTGTTCCCGACACTTTTTTAAAATACGACTTGGTGCTGGAAAGCGTATTGCACTAGCCCCATGGGGCATTATTGATGCTCCCCATGCTTCAATTCAACACACAACTATGACATTAATTCCTGCTCAGTCTTCCAATAATTAACGGTGGTTTCACACTAAGAATGACGGATGACCCGATCACATGTGCTGAAGCAATATAAGCAAAACCTTTTCATGGTTAAATAGTTGGATGGTATCCGCGTGAAGAAATATTTTATCCTCACGGAATTATGAGTATGTCGCTTGCAATACAGTGCACAACATATACAATAAATACTAATATATCATACAACATATGCCTTACACCCAACAACTTGTAATTCTCAATGAAGTAGGCGTAATTTAATCAAGCAACTAATCGGCTTGTCAGTGAATCAAATTAATCCAGCAAGTGCCTCCCCAGGGCATGCCGTACCGGTGGCTCAGTTGGTGGTGGTGGTTATTGGTTTTATGACACGTGGACCGTTGTCATGTAGCGTCGCCAATCTCTCACGCCGATTGGTCGCGGGCGAAGAGTAGCGATAGGTAAGACTCGAACCCACAATCTTCCGATTGTGAGACTGGCAACCTACCCCTAGACTACTCGTCCCCTGGCTCAGTTGGTTAGAGCGCTATCCCGCACCGGTCTCCGCTGTCTTGGCGAGACTGGGTTCGAGTTGCTCGTGGGCTCGCTTTTAGTCCCCGTATGGGATGATCAGTTGGCAATTTGTACGATCAGGTCGAGAGCGAGCTACCGGGGTGGCCATGTCGGTGTATTGACAGCACGTGAAGCATTTTGCCCAATTCCTACTGTAAATCTGCAATTCATGGATTGGGTGGTGAGACCAGGGTTCACGCAAGAAGCTCTGCTAAGCAATTGGATCCTGGTCCATAAAGACACCCCAGCAATAATTCGAACTCCATTTCTAAAAAGTATACACGTTGAATATTCGATTATTATTTTGGGGCCAGATTGACATCATAAGCATCCCATTTCCTTTCGCTACATCTTTGGAACCGAGCGTCTTCTAACCTTTCCATCTCATTCTGTGTTGCCGGAGTCAGAAATCCGCCGCTATCAATTGTTGCTTGTCGACAGGAGTCCATTGGTAGCCTGCTCGTTGAACTGCCAATGTTGCTTGGCCGACCGAGGAATGCAAGGCGGGAACAGTGTAGACCCATGTTTCTCACTTCATGGCTGCAGGGCAAATGGTCACCTGTGGCTCGGACACTTGCCCGTGGTGAAGCTGTCCCACAACGCATAACTGTGAAGCGGCGCAGCCTACCAGTAATTATTGGCGTGGAGCGGCACAGCCTACGTTCCGAGCGGCCAGCCATAGTTAAGGGTTCCCTAGCACATTTCACTGAAGGCGAGTGTACATGGCGTCTACGTCGGCTGACGCCGGCACTATGTCCACCTCCACCGGCGTCGGCAGCACAGATCTGTCTCTCACAATTCCCCCCCCCGACGAGGCACCACCTTTCCGTGGTGGTGGGGGGGGAGGGGGATTGAGTGCCCTAAGGACCCGGAATTCCAGTCCATCGGTGAGCCGGCGAGGGGCCAGACTAGGAGTGCCTCACTCGTCCTTCCATCCATACGCTCCCGTTCCAATGCCCATCCCATCTCAACATCCATGTCCTTCACCTGGCCCTGCAACACCAACTCTCCCTATCATGAGCAGGTAGGACAACTTCCCGAGTCCTACCCACCAGCTCAGTTTTATCGGTGTAGTCGCGCCCCCTCGGCCCGCCCCCCGGGGTTGACGGAGTCCTGGAGGCTGAGGTCCCCCGTCGCACGGTGCTAGTTGTGACGGGGGACCAACACGCCTCTTTGGTCCTAATATCCCGGAGGGGTGGGCGGGTCCGTAGGGCCCCATACGGGCCAAGCGACTTGTCGCCTCAGGCCAAAGGTCTGGACTCCTGCCCAGTGTCTGCCGGCCTGACCGGCAGGGGTCAAGGGGTGGGCGGCACTGGATCCCGGTCGGGGTGGTGAGTCTCTCTCTCCCGGCCGGGCGAAGGCGCCGCCCACCCTGTATAGCTCTTCGGGCGCCTGGCGTCCTCCCGTCCGCGGGAAACAGGCGTCCCCCAGCAGGGCACCGTGAGGTGGGGAGCCTGAACCGAAGAGCAGAAACCAACCGTACTTAATGGCAAATCAACACAAAACATACCTCCTGGCCCTTCTCGCAGGGCCAGTATACTCATTTTCCGAGCATGTGAAAGTGCCAAGCAGCTGGCCTCGCTATCGCCGTTTCAGCGACGAGACGGATGCGACAAATTTGGACATGTCATCAGATGTCAGACTTTTCGTGACAGAGGGCTAGAAGTGGAGTTTTCTAGGAGAGAGGATGCGAAATTTGCGCTTGCAGCCAAACTATTCACATACAGCATGCGGGAAGGTAGTGACAGACGCGAGGTGACCATTCCAATTATCACTGAACCCCACAAAACGTTCAAATTAATCAAATTCGAAAAACTCCTCAAAGGGAATAATTAACTGTTACGACCTGATAAACGTTTCGAATGCGGAAATAGTAGACGGCCTCTCGGAATTAGGGGTGACAGGCTCGTCGTATCAATACGAGAAAGGGAACGGAGATGCAGCACACCAACAACATTATTTTGACATTTAATACAATTGATCTTCCAGCTACAGTTCTTGTCGGATATACTCGTGTGAAGGTGCGCAGATACATCCCGAATCCCATGCGATGTTTCCAATACCAACGTTTTGGACACACCAAGCCTGCATGTCGTAATCAGCCCGCTTGCGCAAACTGCGCTGCTACTACCCACACTACAGACAACTGTGGGGCCCAGGAGCCCTGGTGTGTGAATTGCGGAAGAGGGCAAGCACCGCACACTTTGTATGGCCGTACCTGCCCCACTTACCTTAAATAAAAAGAGATCCTGTTATTGAAGTTCACTCACAACATTTCGTTCCGTGAAGCCCGAGATATGTATATTAGCACACATCCAGTAATTTCTTACGCTGCCAAGGCAGCAACACTACCAGCGATGAGTGAGACCCCTGCCCGCCCGCAGCAGCACGAGCAGGGTAGTGCTGCTGTGCTGATAGGTCAGCTTATAGCTCTGCTACGATCATTCGGGGTCGCATGGCCCCCGTTGTCCCCTATAGCCACCAGAAAAGCCGTGATGGTGGGGAATGAAGCACAGGCCGTGGCTCCTGTGCAGGAGTTACCCGCAGAGGATACAGCAACGGTCCCCCTTGAGCGTGATGGAAACTGGCAGGAGGTGCGGAGGAAGAGGCGTCCAGGCAAGTCCACATCGTCCTCCCCCACCAAAGCCCAGCCGCTTCCATCTACCACGCCACCCACCTCGAAATCCCCGCCTTCCACTTCCAATCCTTCCTCTAACATCCCCCCAGTCCCTCCACGCACCAACACCACCACTATCTCCAAATCCCTCCTATCCACCTCTTTCCTTCCTGAAGCCACTTTCCTTCCCATGAGGCAAGCCTCTCCCTCAACATCTGCTTCCGCACCTTCATCGCCGTCACGAACACCCACCGAACAATACACATATCCGACGTGAGCCTTAGCTACCAGGAATCCGAAAGACGTGTCCGCGGGGCCAAGCGAGCACGACTCGCTGAGATGGAGAGAGCCCGGACGAGGGGCCGCCAAGAGCTCTACCCCCAAGGCCAGCCACCCTATCGCCGCGACGGCGAGTGGAAGGACCAACCCCGCCAGGCAACGAAATGGACCCTCCTCGGCCCCCACCCCGGTTGGGGGCCCAGAAAAGAGGCATGCCACTATCGGGCTCCCCACCGGCGGAGGGGTCACCGCATTCTCGACCGAGGACCCAGTCGCTCGGTCCGAGTCTGGGTAAGCAGTCGGGGATAACTGACTCTGTACCTAGGCAGTGCACTGGGTTTTAATCCCCTTCGTCGCTGTCTAGTCAGAAACCATTTTATCATGTAACGCTCCCTTTATTACATACAGAAACCAGAACTGACTGTAACTGTGATATTTTCGTATCAGTATCTGTATCTGAGAGCGACCACCTGTGTATGTGGAAAATTATGAACCAAGGTGCAATATCACCTCTAGGCAAACCCTAAATGTCTCTCAAGCAGTCCTTTTTACAATGACACTGCAGAGGTTTTAGGAACAACGCTCAAGAGATCCAGGTAATTTTAAATCGGCATTGCCCTCTCGCTATATGCCTTCAAGAGAGCAAGCTCCGACCTAACCTCCTCTGTGCTTTGAAGGGCTACTCAGTTTTCCGAAAAGACTTAGTTACCGATACTGGTGCACATGGTGCACATGCACTATGTTCACCATAGTGTCGGAGCAAACGAGGTCGTGCTGAAGACAGACCTCCAAGCAATAGCAGTTCGAATCCAATTAAGTAACATTTCTATAACGATATGTTCGATCTATCTGCCTCCTGGGGCTGTTTTTACCCGCGACGAGCTCGTCCGGTTAGTTTTAGAACTGCCCCCACCCCGTTTAGTTTTGGGGGATTTTAACTCTCACCACACTATGTGGGGCTGTGATAACGTGAACGTAAGAGGTCGCGTCTTGGATCATTTTATAATGGATGAATCCTTATGCATCTTAAACACTGGCACCCGTACCCACTTTACGGTGCCATCAGGACATACCTCGGCGATAGATTTAAGTCTGTGCAGTCCATAGCTTGCACAACATTTTGATTGGTCGGTATCTGACGACCCTATGGGTAGCGACCATTTTCCCATATGGCTAACATATCGAGGACACTCAACACTGGGTACCAGGTCCAAACGATGGAACCTACGCAAGGGTGACTGGGCCACATTTGAAGCTCAACTCAAGAGTGCATTTTCCACTCCAACTGAACGAGAACCACACTCAATAGAAAGCTTTTTTCGTTGCTCATAGAAGCAACGTCGGGTGCATCCCAAAAACATCGGGCTGTCCTCGTCCAATCCCTGTTCCATGATGGACCGTGGAGTGGAGAGATGCTATTCGGGCACGACGCCGTGCATTTAAAACATTTAATCGAAACAGTACCACAGATAATCTAATTTTGTTCCATAAAGCGAGAGCGATAGTACGTCGGACCATCTCGGAAGCGAAGCGTACATCATGGAGGGCCTACGTAAATACCTTAAATCGGTCTAGCTCCTCGTCACAGGTATGGTCCAGAGTGAAAAGAATTTCCGGCACATACTGTTCAATTCCTCTCCCTGTGCTGCGAATCGCGAACCAGGATGTTACCCATCCTGCAGAAGTTGCCTATGCGATTGGCCACGCTCCATCGCAAAGAAGCCGAGGAAGCGCTGCTAACCCAGGGTTTTTACGCCACAAAGCTATATGGGAGTCGATGCCAATTGATTTTACCACATCAGTGCACCATTCTTACAATCGTCGTTTTACCATGGCAGAACTAACTTATGCTATCGGATCACTTCGGACAACATCAGAGGGGCCGGACGGCATCCACAATGACATGCTGAAGCGCCTCCCGTCCTGCGCTCTTGCCTCTCTTCTTTCCTCTTTCAATTCATTGTGGCTCTGCGGCCATTTCCCCACATCTTGGCGGGAAGCTATTGTAATTCTTATTGTGAAACCAGGCAAGACTGGCCGTGACCCTTTACATTATTGCCCCATTTCGCTGACATCATGCCTATGTAAGCTCATGGAACGAATGGTAAATGCTCGCCTTAGCTGTAGTAAATCTTGAAAAAGAAGGTATCCTCGCAGACTCTCAGTGTGGATTCCGAAAGAATCGTAGCGCCATGGATCACGTTTTACGACTAGACACAGAAATAAAACAGTTTCATGCAAATTGGGCACGTGGGAGCAATCTTTTTTGACATAGAGGCTGCCTATGATACAGTGTGACGTTACGGAATACTGAAGAAAGCGTGGAAGTATATACGTGGACCGATGGGAATTTTTCTTTAAAACGTCCTGTGTGACCGTATTTTCCAGGTCCGAGTGGGAAACTATCTATCTCCACGTTTTATCCAGGAGAACGGCGTCCCACAAGGGAGCGTTCTTAGCGTTGCGTTGTTTACAATTTTAATCAATGACATAGACAATGGACTATCATCGAGAATTGAAAGATCACTTTTTGTGGATGATTTGGCTATCTGACCATGTGCGTCGCGATCACCATCCATGGAGAGACAGCTGCAGATGGCTGTAGCCTGTCTTGAAAGGTGGACAATAGTCAACGGCCTTCGATTCTCTACCTCCAAAACGGTTGCTGTTCACTTTTGCCGTCGTCGTCGTCACTGTCCGGAGATGGTTCTTCAATTGTATGGCCAGCAAATACACGTGCGACCAGCGGCTCGCTTCCTCGGCGTCAGTCTGGACAACCGGTTATCCTACGGCGACCATATCAACACATTGCGAGATAAATACTTCCGAGCAAATAATATTATTAAATGTGTCACGAACTCATTACGGAGCTGACAGAGCGACTCTTTTAATGTTATATCGATCACTTATCCGCTCGAACCTCGATTACGCATCATTTATATATGACGGTGCAAGTTGCTCCTTGAAGCGGAAGCTCGACACAGTGCACCACACAGCATTGCGGATCGCCATAGGAGCATTTCGGACATCGCCAGCTGCAAGTATTTTGGCAGAAGCCCATGAGCCATCACTGGCAAACAGACGCGATAAGCTAGGTCTCCGATACGCAATAAAGCTGAGGCAGTTTCCAGCGCATCTCACATATAAATCTGTCTTTTCACACCGTATGTTCTCGGTCTACCGTGGGCAGAGAGGGGAAAGACGACGACCATTCTGTATCAGAATCCGTTGGCTACTTGAAGAGGCTCAAATCCCACTACGAGCTGTCGCGAAGATGAAACACACACAAATTCCGCCATGGGAGCTCACCTCACCGGAAATTGATGTCTCTCTCACGAATGCCAAGAGAGGACACACCACCCCAGAGCTTTTCAGAGCAGACGCCCTGGAGCTACTATTATTGTATCGCTGCTACTCTCGAACATACACTGACGGGTCCAAGACGGTCGATGGAACTGGGTGTGCATTTGTATGTCGTACAGCTGCGAGATGTTCTACTTTACCACCACACGCGTCTGCGTACATTGCTGAGCTAGTTGTGATTATAAAGGCCGTATGTTTTATTGAGGTTGGAGATGAAGCCCAACATCTTATTATAACCGACTCGTTGAGTAGCTTAAGGCTCTTCAGTCCATTCACCCATCAAACCAGTTTGCTCAAGATATGCTTGTACGATTGACGGAATTAGGTAAAGCAGGTAAAAGGATTATCCTTTGTTGGGTACCGAGCCATACCGGTATTACCTGAAATGAGCTAGCCGACGCTGCTGCCAAGCGTGCCGCGCAGTGACGTAGGACTCGAGCTTTGCCCCTCCCCGCCAGAGATTACTACTCAAAGATAGATGCTTTCCTCCAAGGAAAGTGGCAGGAAATGTGGGATTGTCAGGTTTTAAACAAACTTCGTTCCATAAAACCAATTCTGGCACCATGAACGTCATCGCTGAAAAAAAAAAATGTAGACGAGAAGAGGTGATCCTGGCACGCCTACGCATAGGGCATACATATGCAACGCATGGTTACCTTCTGCGAAGGGAGGCGAAGTCTCACTGTTCCCGATGTGGTTCACCTATTACGGTTCGACACATACTGTTTTCTTGTCCCAATTTCACGGTGGAACGCAGGCGTCACTTTCGTGCCAATTTCGAAACATTGTCGTACTACGATGTTATAGGTGACAATTCGGAAATCGTCCAAACAGGTCAATTTTACCGATATATATTGGCTGCTCAGTTACACGTAGTATATCCATTCCAAAAATAGACCCATGCCGCTAAGAGGAATGCTGTGAAACGTGAGATATGGGCGCTACATAACCAATAGCAGTTGATGCGGCCCTAAGCCCAAATAATCAATCAATTCCCGGGGCGAGGTGCGGAGAGGCGTGCCCGAGTAGAAAGTGGTTTGGGGTTAGTGCTTCGGGGTTCGTTGGCCCCGAACTGACGTAGGTGCGAAGATCTGCTGTTGGTCATATGTACGACCTCAGCGAACACAGTAAACAACACTTCGTCTGTGATTGTCTGACTACCCACTACGACCCACAGGGAGCTCCTCACAGATCTGGTCATTCTCTCTCACACCCCGCCCATGTGGCTGGCGGCCTGCGCGTTGAAATGACACTCAACCTCAAAGGCACATAGCTCTTGTGCTGTCTCCTTCTCCATGGCTCGTCGCTCGGTCCTCAGCTCCCGTCAGTTCCCGACGAAATTGGCGCCATTGTCGGAAAGGATGATTGATGACCGTGACCGTCGAGCGAAGAACCGCCTCAGTGCCATTATGGAGCGGTCTGCATCCCGGCTGTGCACTACCTCCAAGTATATTTCCCTCGTCGTCATGTATGTTGCCAGCAGCCTGTACCTCTTCTCCGTCTTTTGGAGGTGTTTGACGTACGGTGGTTCAAGTATGTCGATGCCCGTACTGCTGAAAGTTCGCCTGGTATCAAACCTTTCCGTCAGCAAGTTGGCCATTTTCAGCGGTCTCGGAAGTGCCCGGAGCTGTCGGTAGAGATGATAGTCTTGCAGCAACTGCTTCACGGCAGTTTTACCCTTCACTATCCACTGCTTCTGACAAAACTCGTTCAGCGTGCACTCCACGCCGGAATGACCTTATTTGGCATGCTACTGCATTATGATCAGACCCGTGACCCCTTCGCGGCGATGAAGTATGTCTGGGTTTCAGGCATCTTCTGATACTGGAGCGTTCCCGAGTCTTTCGCCGACTCTCAGCAGACCGTGGTCATCCCAGAATGCATGTCCTTCCTCAGACATGAAAAACAAAGGCCCTCGGCGTAAACTATTTCCCTCCTTGCGTCCAATGTTTTGGACTTGAACATCGGGCAGTCAGCAAATTTGTGGTTTCCTTGCGCACTACACAAAAGGGTCTGAATTCAACTTCTTTGGCTGCATACGTTGCACGAGTTACGAAAGCTGACTTTCGCGCCGCACCATCCATGGGCGTGGGAGCTGTATGTTTCCGGTCTGGCCCTCCCGTTTGGACAGCGGAGGAGCTGAAGATGCCCACCTGAACCTTGTGCCAACCACTGAGCGTCTCCAGCGTAAGACGCTCTGGTAGTAAGCGGAAGACTTCACGACCCCATTCGCGAGACAGCTTTCTCGACAGTTTCTCTACCACTCTCCGCAGATTCTCACTGCTAGAACGATCACTCCTATAGCTCGAGTTGCGCAATACCGTCACTGTGTTGTGCACGATAGCGCATAATTTCTCCATTGACGGTAGATCGGTGAGTGTCGGCGGAGTCGTAGTGAAGACGCTCCGCAAGTGCGCTTGAATTACGTCCTTATCTCGATCGAACGGCTCTTGTAGTGTCCTCAAGACTTCCTGGCAAGGGCCACCATTGGAGAGCATGCCGTCGATTGCCTGAGCGGCCGGCCCGTCCACAGCATCACGTAGACGGGCTACCCGCTCTGAATCCGTCAGCGACGGTCGATCGTGCACGAGGGCCTTGAACTGGCCAATCCGGCATGGCCACTCCTGCGCTCTTCCTCGGAACGCAGGCAAGCTCGGGCGCGGTATGCTCTTGACGAATGCCGACGGTCCTTGAGTTCGCTCAAGGCGCTCCGAGCAGAATCCTTTCACCTGGGTGGCCGGATCATATATGTCGTTCAGCAGTGGTTCGGCTTCGGTAGATGCGACAAGAATGAGATCCGGAGGGCGCACCTGACTGTACGGCTTGCCAACGGCACGCGGTCGCTCGTGTTCCTAGGTCGGTCGGACATCATGGTTCACGGGCGCGGGCCTCATTTTTCCAACGGCTTCCTCGAAGTCATGCCTTCGGGTCGAGGTCATTCATTTGAGGTCAGATTCCGCTACCTTGTACAAGCGTGCCTTCAGAACGGCTCGCTCCAGTTCTTCGATGTTTTTCGCCTTCAGAAGTTTTTATCGTCTCTTCCAGCTCACCTCTGACTTTTCTTTCTTGTCTCGTCTTCAGATGCCTGACCACCAGCGCCTTTAGTTCCGCGGCGAACTCAGCTTCCTTCGAGGCCACCGAAGCCCTCGAATATTGCGAGACACGAGACACACTGACCTTGCTTCCTTCACGGCGTGCAGTGCGTGACTGCCGCCTCTCTCCCGGATGGCACCCAGTATGCCATACCGACTGCTGGCTAGTCGCATGCCTAATCTTAGTTACCATGTTAGAGTGGCATGCCGTTAGTCGGGAATAATACGCCTCGGCTTCTTTCAATTCATCCAAGTAATCCAGCTTATCAACATATTCATCATTAGCTTCCACAACACCGTCCAGTGCCGCGTTCAGAAACTCCAAACGCTTCGTCAGCTCGCCGCCGTGTGCCTGCTGGGAGATGTGTGCTTCGGTCGTATTGTACGCTTCGTCAGCTCGCCGCCGTGTGCCTGTTGGGAGATGTGTGCTTCGGTCGTATTGTACGCTTCGTCAGCTCGCCGCCGTGTGCCTGTTGGGAGATGTGTGCTTCGGTCGTATTGTACGCCCGGATAAATATAGCAGCCTTACGACCACGGTGCATCTTCAGCCACTTCCACTCGCTGGCAGTCTCTCTACCTGCCCTTTCGGTAGCGTCGGCACCTTGTGACACCGTCGTCTCCCAGCCGACAGGAATCACCGCAACAGCTCCCACCGAGGCATCCATCTTAGCACACTGTGTCTTCAGTCCCCAATCCAGCACACAAACGGAGCTGTTGACAGTCGGCCACGCAGTGCAGCGATCAACTGGACGTCTTCTAACTTGAGAGTGGCTCCCTCACACTTGACGCTGGACTGATCCAGCCCGGAGGACCGACAATGTTGCGGACGCTGTCTTCACACCGCTGATTGTGGACTGTATGTGTGTGGGTGGCGCCCTGCGGCACTGGGCAGAATGGCCGTGGGCCAAAAGAGAGGTGTAGGAGAGAAAGGTAAAGGCGAAAAAATATGAAGGTGGTAGATAATGTTAAGAAGAATAGGAAAATAGGACAGGAACAAAATACTCGCTATGTTATAAAGGTCAGAGTCAGACATGATTGGTAAAATCAAGAAATAATCAAAGTACCCTAAGTCAAAGGTGGATGTAGTATTCCAGAGGTCGCAGGATCGAGCTAGCTAATCCAAGAGAGACCAAGGAACCCTCTAATTCAAGAGTGCCATTCAGAACTTCTAATTCAAGAGATCATATTAGGCGGGGTAACATAGTTCAGAACACGCTAATTCAAGAGTGACAAGGGAATCCTCTAATTCAAGAGAGCATGCTAAGCACACAGCAAGAGCACTTTAATTCAAGAGTGACAAAGGAACCCTACAATGTGAGAGAGCAGCGACGTCAGGAAATAAAGAGGATCAGGAACGAGGACAAAACAGGAAAAATAGTCAGGCACGGGACCCAGCCGTGGTGAGTTGTGCTTCGTGTGGTTTACTGTTTCACTGTAATACTTATTTCACGGACCACTCATTGTTTCACTCCTCATTCCAACACTCGTTCGAAGAAAGCATTTCTCTATTGGAGACGGCAGCGGCACAGTGCACTGGACGAAGGCTACAGATGAAGTGATTTATATATGAAGATAAGAGCTCGCTAAGATAAGGCAGAGAAAGTAGTCAACCGTACTCATGGACACCCCGCTCCTGCGCCGCGGCCGGCGTTAGACAGTCTTTCCGGTTAGACCTTCACACCCCGTCTCGGGGGTTGTATTATAAGCCCCGTCTAATCTCCAAACTAAGAGTCGCACGAAACCGAAAGAGGTACAATCGGAAAGCGCCCGACAAGCAGGGCCAGGAACCACCCGCAAAATGTTCTCCCTCGAAAGGTGACGTCACTAGGAGGTTTTGTGTTCATGACACGTCATGTTTTGGGCTCTGGAGAGTTGATTTTGTGGAAAATTAAAATCAAAACTTACTTGGAATCAGAAAACGAAGGCGAAATGAACCATAGTCCCAAGATGTTTATCCGTCCAATGCTTTATATATTTGCAAACTTTTTAGTTTTTGATTGTTTGAATTTTCCTTCTTTAATGGGTAGAGCGCATCTAGAAACGTGGTTTTAAATGCAACTGTGGCTACTTTTAGTGGCTACTTTAGGCAAAATATTGAGTTTAGCCGTAATAGGCAAGTATGAACAGGTGTCATGAAAACTAAAGACACCCAAGTTCTTCTTGGTGTCTTGTTGCGGCTCTAAAAAGATAAGTACACGCTGAAAGTATCATTGAAATATCTTTCCCTGCTAAAACGAGACGACTGGTTGAACTTTTTTTTGGAGGTGACCTCACTTGACCTTGACTAACTCGGTCACCATGGATGACCTGACCTCAAAATGTTCACCCATGTCAAATTGATGTGGAAACAGGTACGATAAGCTTTGGCCCGCTGCCGCGCGCCAGTTTTTCACCATCCGCGGAAAATCTTAGGGGAAGAGAAAAAGACCCCCCTCGAGACGGCGCGAGTTAAGCAGATACGCAGCACGGACACGGACGGCGCAACCGGGCCGCCGCGCCGGCCGGGCGAGCGAATTGTCTCATGCGACACCCAGCCCGACGTCGTGGCTATCCGCGCAAGGTCACATTACCACAAGAAGTGTCTGTCGGCAATATATATATATATATATATATATATATATATATATATATATATATATATATATATATATATAATATCCACCCAGGACCATTCTGGAAGGTCCATTGTCGCGGCAAGGAAGTGCATCTGCATTTCATTGCAGTTCTAGGTGACCCGACCGCGACGTGTACCAGCTGGCGTCTGACGATTATTGTTCGTCGGGCATGCTTCCTCCAACATTGCCGAGGCGTGTCGGCGTCAATAGCACACCGTCACCGATCTGGAGTGGACTGCCTCCAACATTGCCGAGGAGCGTGTCGGCGTCAATAGCACACCGTCACCGATCTGGCAGTGGACTGCCTCCAACATTGCCGAGGCGTGTCGGCGTCAATAGCACACCGTCACCGATCTGGAGTGGACTGCCTCCAACATTGCCGAGGCGTGTCGGCGTCAATAGCACACCGTCACCGATCTGGAGTGGACTGCCTCCAACATTGCCGAGGCGTGTTGGCGTCAGTAGCACAGGCCAGTGTACCCACTAGTGTGATCCGCCAGTGTGATCCGCCAGTGTGATCCGTCAGTATGATCCGTTAGTGTACCCGCCAGTGTGATCCGCTAGTGTGATCCGCCAGTGTGATCCGCCAGTGTGATCCACCAGTGTGATCCGCCAGTGTGATCAGCCAGTGTGATCCGCCAGTGTGATCCGCCAGTGTGATCAGCCAGTGTGATCCGCCAGTGTGGTCCGCCAGTATGATCCGCCAGTGTGATACGTCAGTGTACCCTTTAGACTGACCATGGAGAAACAAACTTATATCACTTGAATTTGACCAGATATGACCACCGACATAGGTTTGTGAGGTGTATTTCTGGCCTGGGTTAACCCAGCTGATGGTGCTTCGCTGACGGCCGTCAGCAGGCTTTATTCGCAACGTCAGCAAATCGTCACACAACATTAAAGAGGTCAATTACTGACGCTCTTGGTCACTGCCCCACGCGCGCCACCCCATCCCACCTCACCCGACACTCGCAGATACACAGTATATCAACTCCCGTCACCGAGCGTGACGCTGACGACTTTGGGTTTGTTTCGGACTTAAAGTGTCACTCGACTGAACTCAGTATAGTGAGTATTAAATTTGAAAAAATTGTAGCCACCGAAAGGCCAAGCAGCAACTACAGAAACCGTCCGACGATCGCGTCCGACGGCAGAACGCGGCAGACAATTTGAAATATTTCAATTTGTTTGCTGCCGACGTCGCCGACGTCGAACAAAGCTAATATATCATAATCGCTTTGGCTAATGCAATGCGTGACGTCATCCATTTATGCCGTGACGTCAGAGGCTGCGGACGTCGCCGACGTCGAGTCCTACTCCATTCTGCTTGGTTCTGCTGGACCATGTTCAGTTCTGCCAACGTCACGATTCTGCCGGGAGTCCGAGGGCAGGCAAATGCGGTGGGGACGACTTGGGGTTTGCTTCGTACTTAGAATGTCATTCGACAGAACGCATACCAGCTGAAGACGGTGGTCGAGAGATGCCCAGGTCGATTTGCGCTCTGGACCAGAGGTGTCACTTTTTGGCACGATGGCACGGCACGATAACTCGTAAAATGGCACACGCACTGTTTGCTGTGCCATATCACAATTTGCTGTGACACTGCCGTGCCGGTACCGGCCTAACTTTAATAACAAAAGTACAATATATACTCCAAATTCACTTTTGCTTTAAATTTGCTACCTTTGAATAAATCTCGGCAAAATATAGGTTTGCCTTATTGAAAAAGCGTAACTATAAAGTTACTTTTTATATGCATACCTATTACTGAAGCACTTGCTACGCAGTATTCAGTTATGCACTCGTCAGGTGCGGTGACTCCTCATGATAATCATTTCACAATAGTCTACACAAAGTGGAAATGGGAGGCACAATCTAGCCACAAGCAATGCAGGTGTGTTCTATTTTCCATGGTCAAATAATATGAGATACAAGGTGAATCTCCTGCATATTTCATGGTACCTTTGTACTCATGCGTCTGCAATGGCATCAATGGCATGATACATGGCCCCTGCAGTGCAGGCTAATGCACCTACATAGGCAGCTAGCTGATGTAGGAACAAAGTAACCGAACTCCATCGAAATTGAGTGGGACAAAATAACAGAAACATATATTAGCAGCCACCATCAATTTCGCCATGACATACATACTCAGGAAGACAGTACATCGTCTAAGTCTTCAACTTATCCTTATCTTCATAACCTGAGACAATACAAGCATATTTACACCAAGGAGAATCAACACAGATCTATGGAAGGAGTTAGGTTTGTAATACATATGCCACAAATATTTCCTTTAAGCGAACCATAACTAAATATGACACCATACCTAGCTAGGTACCTACCGAACGACTGAGGGTGTCAGTTGGATGCCGTAATATATATAATATACACATATATAAGGATCATTCCAATATTTCAGTATTTTCGCGCCATCAGCGCTGGATTTAAAGGATGCATAATATATATATATATATATATATATATATATATATATATATATATATATATATATATATATAATTATTGGTTGGCAATTGCGCGTCTCAGTCGTCGGGTACTATATGAGAGTGTGAACGGACTCGAAACCTGTTTTGCCAGTAAAGGGAGACCAGAGATCATTCGGTACTGTAATCAACTGAGCTAACTCGTTCACAAAAGGCGAACAAAATCCATGGATTGTATGGTTTTGGTGGGGGGGGGGAGAGAAGGCGGTAAGAAAGGGACCTCTCCTAACATCTTTACGAGATCCGAAAATGATGTCCGGCTGTACCACTCATCAGCATAGCGGATTAGGGGGTGGGGGTATGAAAAAGTAACATGAAGTGCCATAGTATATACAGCACCCAGTTGGAGGTACCGAAAATGGTGCGCAAAGGGCTAAATTATGTATGTGCGTATTCCTGCCAAAATATTGCATTTCATACACTGGGTACACGATTTCAGGCCAATCTCACTTCAGGTTTCTTTAGTTTCGGGAGTGGATGGTGGTCCGTACCCTCACCCTGGGCTACACTCCTGGTCAGTGCCGTCGACAGGCCTTCGAGGTTGGTGCAGGTGTGGTCAAGCTTTTTGCTCAGGTTTCTCCAAATGTTTGGTTGAAAAAATGAACTCCCAGATTTAAGCCGAAGTGTTTTGGGGTTGCGCGAGGTGCTGCCACCGGTGCCCACCCATTACTGCTCCCCAAACCCGAAGATGTTTATATCCCTGATGCCACCGCCCATATGTGTATGTGTAATACATTGGCCGGATCGTCGAGGCACCCATAGACTCTCAGAGGCTGCATTTGACATTCGAGGTCTAAAACCCGCTTCGAGTCTGAGACCCCAAGCCTACACGTCCCAGGTAGGGTTTCGTGTGGCAGTGGCGTATCCAGGATTTGCATCAGGAGGCAAACGGGTGGTGGGCAACCCACCTCCATTTGAAAAATATATTCCAGGATATCTTTCACAATTTTTTCTTCAATGGGCTCATCTTAATTTTTGTATCTTGAAATAAGTGGTGACAGTTTTTTTCGGTGTAAGGGGCCCAACCTACCACC
>JAOTOM010000955.1:5000-52549 GCA_034440615.1 Ashinkailepas kermadecensis | reverse complement strand
ACACATTAGCAAGTGGTACGAGACCATCTCGAAAAAGGGTTGCTTCCCCTTAACATCAGTTTGTGTGTGATATACACGCGAGTGCTTAAGCGCCATAATATTTTGCAAGAAACATATTTTCAGGTTGCACTCGATGACCATAACAAACGCACTTCAATGCCCAGTGATGATACGCTACAAGTTCTACACTCACTTACGGTAATATTGTGCAAATAGGACAAAATTCACCCGGGGAAACGCTGAGCAGCAGAGGTGTCTGGGTGCATAGGATTATATAGTTGTTGAAATTCCGCCCTTGTGATGTGCTAATTAGCATGAAAAGGTAGCCAGCAAAGCCAGGGCCAGGGAACCTGTCTGAGACACTCGGCGCCTGCCTGAGAAGGACTGCGAAAGACGGGGACAACATTTAGTACAGTGCTGTTAACATTTTGTTGAGGTTTCTATGTTATGAGTCAGAATTTAAGAAGATATTACTGATAAATTAACCAAATGGGAATTTTGCTCAAGAGTAGCGTTGCACCATAAACAAAAATTCGAGACTGCAAAACCATACGCAGGTGATCCGCATAGCTGCAACTGTCAGTTACACCAAGAGCACCAAGGAAAATTGCAATGCAATCAAGTTATTGTTACAGGTTTGCAAAATCGGATGCCAGCGTTTGGAGCGAACTGACCAAAGCAGGTGGTGGCAAACGTCACTACACATGCTTGCATTCGGCTACAGCAGAGGGCGTTGAATGGTGCCCAGTCCACCCGGCGGAGTCGGGATCACGGCCGCACTGCGACCGCGTTCATGCATCGACGCAACGCTCATCTCCGATCTCAACTGTCCGTTTAATTGGAATTATCCGGTTGGGTGGCGATTTCCAAGTACGACACGCCACACATTCTGCTTGACGTGGGCAGATGCCAATTATGTAAAAAGATACTATCGAACGTCCAGATAACATTTCCTAGGCAGAAGTAGTCCACGGGAGACGGTGGGTAGCACATATTTAAATATTGTTGGTGCAGACGTCCTATGCATGCCGTTGTTCCTGTTCTAGTCACCTCGGTACCACCGTACTTTTCTGAATGTGAGGTCATAGAAGAAGATAAAGAGCATTCGGCTCTTTTGCAATCCACTCAGCAAAGTGCTGAGTGGATATACTTCTATGTAAACTCGCCATGTAGTTATAACCTTGCACATATGCGATCTCGCCATGCATTTATAACCTTGTAGCTATGCGATCTCACCATGCATTTATAACCTTGTAACTATGCAACCACTGGCGGATCCAGGGTGGGGGGAAGGGCATTCCGGCCATGGCCCCCCCAAGCGCTTCAAAGGGGGGCCATAGTGTCTTTTGGCCCCCCCCCAAACCAACAAAAGTAAACAAAATTAAAATGCAGTAACCTTTGCTGAGGTTAAAAAATAGCGTTCCGGGTGAAATAATCTCCAATTTTAAAGATATTTTGTTATAATTGTTTGGAAGCACTATATGGAAGCATAGGAGATTCTGACACATCGAGAGTTCTATGCTGTTGAAGTTCTGCTTACAGCAAGAGATGACGAAATCAGCAGTTTCATTCTTCCTTCGTCAGATAGGTTCATGAAGTTTGTTTAGCCAGTAACGGCCAAGCGGACCCAAGAGCCAGATTTCGAAAGCGGAATTTGAACAGGATGTTTTGTGCGAGTGACCAGTTGAGCCCAGTTGAGCAGCATGTTTCGTATGTTGGTGTTGGGGCAAGGCCATATAGCCATATAGGTGTTGGGGTTGCTAAGATGAAGAGACAGGCTACATTGACTGATTTTTTCAAGAAGAATAGCAAGAGGAGGTATGTATTTATATCCCGAATAAGAGATAACTGGTGGGTTTGCATGTAGGGGAGATTCGGGTGGTAGGACCGGGCTATCAAAGTTTAAGGGTATTATTGCAGTTTAAGGTATTTACGAGACAAGTTTTACACATACTCTCATGCACTGGCGGATCCAGGGAGGGGCCATTCCGGCCATGCCCCCTCCCCCCCGAAGCGCTTAAAAGGGGGCCATAGTGTCTTTTTGCCCCCCGAAACCAACAGAAGTCAACTAAATTAAAATGCAGTAACCTTTGCCGAGGTTAAAAAATAGCGTCTGGATGAAAGAATCTCCAATTTTAAAGGATTTTTCATATATAATTGTTTGGAAGCCAGTATAGTAGCATAGTAGATTCTGACACACATCGAGGGTTCCATGCTGATCAAGTTCTCCTTACAGTAAGAGTTGACAAAATCGGATCCGCCAATGTCCACGTGCACGAACGTTGACGTGGTACAAGACGTTGAACGTGAACGTGAACGTTTTGGTAAACAAGAACACAAATCCGGTAACATAGAAACGGTGGAGGTAGGCTGGGGCCCATACACAGGAAATTATGTTGTCAATTATTATTTTACTTTTTATTTTATTTTAATTTTAATTATTATTTTTAAAATGTGCCCCTTTGCCAAATAGTGGTCGAAATCCGGTGTTTTTAACAAAAAATAGTGGGAGAATGGGCATCCTCCAAGTCCGTTCGACCCCTCCCCTGATGCAATTCCTAGGTACGCCACTGGGGGAGGGGAGGGGGGGGGGGAGCTAACGCCGAAAACCGAAAGTAGCCCCCCTCCCCAACCGGTGGGCTAGATCCGCCAGTGTATGCAACCTCGCCATCTATTTATAACCTTGTAACTATACAACCTGACCACGTATTTATAACCCCAAATCTATGCAACCTTCTCATTGGTCTTGATAACCGTATATATTTGACCTATGACCACTTTGGCTCAAGTTGAAGGGCACGCAACCTTAATGTTTCTGGTACATAAACGGACCATTTCATACTACTGATTTCAATAACATACACCAATTATATGCATCTTAGATCGATGCCCCCTAACCTATGGGTTGGATATGACTCATTTCGGTCAATATCGACCTGGCCTACGATGATCTGAACGAGATCAAGTCACGGGTGTTCCTATGCTTGATCCCTTGTCACGCCGCAATGCTATTTTGACACCAGGTGTAGAATTGTTGGTCGGAGTGGCATTGCAAGTGTGAGAACTCTGTCTCGCTTAGCCTCATGAGTTAGCTGGGTAAACAATATGCAGCGTGAAACGCCTACATACTCGCCTCAACTCACCAAAGTCAACGGTGGGTTAAAATGTCGGAAACGACATTTATCTCAATGATCAGTTCCATACTTCCTGATTTGACGAGCAGCTCTCCGCCATACTAGCGTGACAACATCGAACTGATTGGAAGCTCTCGTGAAGCCGAAGCTCAGGCGACTAACTACGTCGAACGGCGGCCGTCCACGATACGGCACGGATGTCATAGGGGATTGTGCTTCAATTCGTCACAGGCATTTTAATCACCTCAAATCAATCGATTGCCAAACGGACACCTGGCGTATTAATGTGACCGTCTTCCTTTAGAAAACTGCGGTGCCTTTCAGTATAACGTGTACAGAATGGTACATATTCAGGGTAAAGATCGAAAAAAACATGAATAACCGGTAAGAAATTATATACATCTAGAAATAACATACTTCAATTCATTGCTGATATTCATTCCAATAATTCCAGTGTCGATTATCACAGACAAAATCAGCATGGAAAAGAAAGAAATACACCATCAGTGCACACATACAATAAATAAGAAGACAGATTAAAGATGAAGGAAAACGTCATAGGTACGATAGGAAAGCCCAGTTCAGCATTTGATGTATCGAAGTTTTGTACTGGAGTTGGTGTGTGATGCGTGTGTGGGTTAGCTCTGGTGAGTCTGCTAATCAGATCTACCACCCATCATTATATGTGCGACAACAATGTAATCTGGCTTCAGTTAACGGATGTCCAGGCTCCCGGCTATTCTTCATGAAAGATGTCCTGTTTCGTATGGCACACAGCTGCAATAAATCAACTACGAAAAACAAAAACAGCACCGTAAATGATTAGCCCACAAAACAGATGAGACACAGTGTGCCTCCAAACACGTCAAAACATTTGTAATGGCTGACAATGTTCATGCACCCACAAGCCATGGAAATAATCAGAGCATGCGCGCTGGTCAAAGTGAAGCGCACAAGAAAAGCCAGGTAAAAACTGCTCCTGTGAAATAAAGCATTTCATCCATAAGTTATCATATCTTGTGGTACCGTTATGGCATAATTAGCTTTGTTAGATCAGCAGAAGCTTTCACCACATGATGCCAGAAGCACCAAGTAATGCTATCGTGGATATCGCTGGCAATGCCGGGCAGTCCATTTTCCTTGCATTCCGCGCTGCAGTATGGCAAAGCCTTTGCACACCGAACACCACTTCCACACAGGCTTCCACCTGCAAAGTCCGACTGAGCTGGCGTCAGATAATTCCTGCAACGGCATCCCCGGATGACATTGGCCACCACACGACCGGTCGACACCCGACGGCATCCCCGGATGACAACGGCCACCTCAAGATCGGTCGACACCCGACGGTATCCCCGGATGACATTGGCCACCTCAAGATCGGTCGACATCCGACCACTTGGCTCGTCGGGCGTGCACCCGTCCAAAGAACGGCCCACTGCCTCAACAGCCGCGCCGATACTTCAATCAGCAAATGTGGGCCGAAGATTAAGCGTGTCTCAAGTTGAGCGATGCCATCGCCGGCACCGCGGTTGTTGGCCGGTTTGTTTTCGTCGCCTGTGATCGGTGCTTCGGTCCTCGTCACACCATTCTGGTCCCCAGGAGACCAGACTATTCTGGTCCCCAGAAGAGCAGACCATTCTGGTCCCCAGAAGAGCAGACCATCATGGTCCCCAGGAGAGCCAACCATTCTGGTCCCCAGAAGAGCAGACCATCATGGTCCCCAGGAGAGCCAACCATTCCGGACCCAGAAGAACAGACCATTCTGGTCCGCAGGGTGAGAAATTAGTCATGGCACCCATGGTGATGTCGATAGCCATGGGATCCACACGGTCGTGGTGGTGTGGATAGCCATGGGATCCACACGGTCGTGGTGGTGTGGATAGCCATGGGATCCACACGGTCGTGGTGGTGTCGATAGCCATGGACCCATACGGCCGTGGTTGTGTAGACAGCCATGGTACCCACACATGGCACCCATGGTGGTGTCGATAGCCATGGGATCCACACGGTCGTGGTGGTGTCGATAGCCATGGAACCCATACGGCCGTGGTTGTGTAGACAGCCATGGTACCCACACATGGCACCCATGGTGGTGTCGATAGCCATGGGATCCACACGGTCGTGGTGATGTAGATAGCCATGGAACCCATACGGCCGTGGTTGTGTAGACAGCCATGGTACCCACACATGGCACCCATGGTGGTGTAGATAGCCATGGGATCCACACGGTCGTGGTGGTGTCGATAGCCATGGAACCCATACGGCCGTGGTTGTGTAGACAGCCATGGTACCCACACATGGCACCCATGGTGATGTAGATAGCCATGGGATCCACACGGTCGTGGTGGTGTCGATAGCCATGGAACCCATACGGCCGTGGTTGTGTAGACAGCCATGGTACCCACACATGGCACCCATGGTGGTGTCGATAGCCATGGGATCCACACGGTCGTGGTGGTGTCGATAGCCATGGAACCCATACGGCCGTGGTTGTGTAGACAGCCATGGTACCCACACATGGCACCCATGGTGGTGTAGATAGCCATGGGATCCACACGGTCGTGGTGGTGTCGATAGCCATGGAACCCATACGGCCGTGGTTGTGTAGACAGCCATGGTACCCACACATGGCACCCATGGTGGTGTCGATAGCCATGGGATCCACACGGTCGTGGTGGTGTGGATAGCCATGGAACCCATACGGCCGTGGTTGTGTAGACAGCCATGGTACCCACACATGGCACCCATGGTGGTGTAGATAGCCATGGGATCCACACGGTCGTGGTGGTGTCGATAGCCATGGAACCCATACGGCCGTGGTTGTGTAGACAGCCATGGTACCCACACATGGCACCCATGGTGGTGTCGATAGCCATGGGATCCACACGGTCGTGGTGGTGTCGATAGCCATGGAACCCATACGGCCGTGGTTGTGTAGACAGCCATGGTACCCACACATGGCACCCATGGTGGTGTCGATAGCCATGGGATCCACACGGTCGTGGTGGTGTCGATAGCCATGGAACCCATACGGCCGTGGTTGTGTAGACAGCCATGGTACCCACACATGGCACCCACATGGTACCCCGCGAGTTTTCTACTTCCTGTACTGAAATACTTTATGTCTGATACTGAGCCCATGGTTGCCATTGGCTGGATGGACCCGCTTCAATAAATACGAACTCAGCATTACAAGAGTTGCAACTCAGGTTTGGAGCATTGCGAGAGTCAGACACCAGCGCTGAAATAGCAAGCAAACACTTTAAATCAAGTGATGGAACGCAAACAATGCTGATGTATCCGCAACCAGTGCATTGGTTCCGTTCCGCTCCAACAAGCATCTCTATGTCTAAAGCTGGCAGGTTGGGCGAGGCAACTTGCCAATCCGGCAAGACTGAGCTGAACATTTGCATGTTACAACGGTACACCTGTGAGCAACGTCATGCTAACAGATTTCACAATTCGCCACGCCTTGTGAGAGCTATTGCTGCCTTCTGCTGCCACTCAGCCGTCAGTCTGCACCAAGTTCGATTTTATATAATATGACTGTGATTCGCTGCTCTCCTCTCGTCGCGACCGGACATGCTTCCCCGCTCTGTGACGAGGGAGGACTGACGAGGGAAGACTGGTGAGGAAAAGGTTCGGCACAGGTAGTTAGCGGAGGGAGAATGTGTTCTAGTGTACGTGGTGGATTCAGTAGGCAGGGTAGATTGTTTAATTCTTGTTTATAATAAATTTTAATTAAAATTATTGTTTAATTATCTTAGGTACCCTGGGCTAATATAATTGTCGACGGTGGCGCGGCCACGTGGATGCATTGTCGACGGTGGCGCGACCACGTGGATGCATTGTCGACGGTGGCGCGACCACGTGGATGCATTGTCGACGGGTGGCGCGACCATGTGGACGCATTGTCGACGGTGGCGCGACCACGTGGATGCATTGTCGACGGGTGGCGCGACCACGTGGACGCATTGTTGACGGGTGGCGCGGCCACGTGGATGCATTGTCGACGGGTGGCGCGGCCACGTGGATGCATTGTCGACGGTGGCGCGGCCACGTGGATGCATTGTCGACGGTGGCGCGGCCACGTGGATGCATTGTCGACGGTGGCGCGGCCACGTGGATGCATTGTCGACGGTGGCGCGGCCACGTGGATGCATTGTCGACGGTGGCGCGACCACGTGGCTTAAGTTTCTGTTAAGGGGATAGTTGGAGGAATAATTTTGTGTTTTCTTTGCATGATAAATTAAGATAGTGAGCTTAAATTGCTGTAGATAAATCTTCTTATCCTAGTTAAATCTGGGCCTATGACTTCGGGCTTGAACTAGAACACACTATCTGTAGGAGATCATCAGTTAGGTTCTGGTGTTCCATGTATTGTAATTGTAGAGGCCTTCTAGGCTTTATTTGTATTCCAATAGTATTTATTTTGAAGAATAATATGTATCGGGAGTAAAGTTGTGCCACGGTCAAACAGTTTGCATAAGGGTACCGAATTCAACGTGCATATTTACATTCAGGAGTTGCATGTTGATTAGTTTGAGTTCGTAGATGGTTATTTAACTTAAACACTTTTCGTTAGTCACTGGTAATTTTTAGATCTTGATAAGTTATAACGAATAGCTCCCTTGGATTTTCTGAAATGTAGAAGTGGTCTAGGCATAAATTCTGTAAGTATGGTGATTGCTTTGCCCATTGTGTGTGCGGAGCAAGCGAGTGTTAATTACATTAAGCCAGATAGGTCATACACCGATCAGTTACGTTAGCTGCTAGTTGGAATTATATCCTGATAAATAAGAACTAGATTAGCTAGTAATTAGAAAAGCAAAAGAAAAACAAAATCAAACCAAATAGAATGCAAAAAGATAAACTTAATAAATGGAAGGTGGCTGTGGAAAGTGTGAGTGTATGGTGTTATCAGGGATTTGAGTAGGAAGATAGAGATGTTAGCAAGGGAGATGGGGCGCCTGATATATTTAATGTGGGGTTCATCAGAGGTAATAACAGTCAAGCAGGCCAGGTGCAGGATTCTAGGAGTGTTAGTGATGATGATAGTAGTGAGGCTCAAGATAGTAGAGAGTGGGCAGTGACTAGGCATAGGAGCACTATTATATCTTTAAAGAAAATGGACCCTGGCCTCGAAATGCACAATAGGTTTGAGGAATTGAAAAAGAGGGAGCCTTATGCTACTCGGGATGGAGGTGGGAGTGAAAAGGTAGCTAAATATAGTGAGAGGGAAGTTCTAGTTATTGGGGACTCAACAGCTAAGTATGCTTATCGTTCATTTTGTAATAAGAACTCGAGTAAAGTCACAAAGTCATAAAGTGTTCAGACTGAATAAGAGCCACAAGGGCCCATCCAGGTTAAGTCTGTAAAGGGAAACTACCACAACCCTGGAAAATAGACATTCATCATTCCAACCAACACCACATCCCTAATTCCAAAGAATCATCCACCAACATCCCACACACTCATCAATGCCTATCTATGTTGCCTATCCAGCCCTATTCACTCGATCCCGTATAACGCCTGAGTGCCATACCAAGAATTTTCCAACTCCATCCATGCCTGCTTAAAGGGTCCTGTACAGTGCAAATCTACTTAGCATAAATATCACCCCATCGACCACTACTTGATGTTGTAAGGAGTTCCTCACTGAATGTATTTAAAAATAGAGTGGAAAAGTTTTTTTAGGCTGGGGAATCTTGTTTGTGAGGCCAGCTCCCGTGACCGGCAACCCCAGGTGTAGTGAAGTCAGCTTCCGTGACCAGCAACCCCAGGTGTAGTGAAGTCAGCTCCCGTGACCGGCAACCCCAGGTGTAGTGAAGTCAGCTCCCGTGACCAGCAACCCCAGGTGTAGTGAAGTCAGCTCCTGTGACGGCAACCCAAGGTGTAGCGAAGTCAACTCTCGTGACCAGCAACCCCAGGCGTGGTGAAGTCAGCTCCTGTGACCGGCAACCCCAGGTGTAGTGAAGTCAGCTCCTGTGACCGGCAACCCAAGGCGTAGTGAAGTCAGCTCCCGTGACCGGCAACCCCAGGTGTAGTGAAGTCAGCTCCTGTGACCGGCAACCCCAGGTGCAGTGAAGTCAGCTCCTGTGACCGGCAACCCCAGGTGTAGTGAAGTCAGCTCCTGTGACCGGCAACCCAAGGTGTAGTGAAGTCAGCTCCTGTGACGGGCAACCCCAGGTGCAGTGAAGTCAGCTCCTGTGACCGGCAACCCAAGGTGTAGTGAAGTCAGCTCCTGTGACCGGCAACCCCAGGTGTAGTGAAGTCAACTCCTGTGACCGGCAACCCAAGGTGTAGTGAAGTCAGCTCCTGTGACCGGCAACCCCAGGTGTAGTGAAGTCAACTCCTGTGACCGGCAACCCCAGGTGTAGTGAAGTCAACTCCTGTGACCGGCAACCCCAGGTATAGTAAAGTCAGCTCCCGTGACCGGCAACCCCAGGTGTAGTGAAGTCAGCTCCTGTGACCGGCAACCCCAGGTGCAGTGAAGTCAGCTCCTGTGACCGGCAACCCCAGGTGTAGTGAAGTCAGCTCCTGTGACCGGCAACCCAAGGTGTAGTGAAGTCAGCTCCTGTGACGGGCAACCCCAGGTGCAGTGAAGTCAGCTCCTGTGACCGGCAACCCAAGGTGTAGTGAAGTCAGCTCCTGTGACCGGCAACCCCAGGTGTAGTGAAGTCAACTCCTGTGACCGGCAACCCAAGGTGTAGTGAAGTCAGCTCCTGTGACCGGCAACCCCAGGTGTAGTGAAGTCAACTCCTGTGACCGGCAACCCCAGGTGTAGTGAAGTCAACTCCTGTGACCGGCAACCCAAGGTGTAGTGAAGTCAGATCCTGTGACCGGCAATCCCAGGTGTAGTGAAGTCAACTCCTGCGACCGGCAACCCCAGGTGTAGTGAAGTCAGCTCCTGTGACCGGCAACCCAAGGTGTAGTGAAGTCAGCTCCTGTGACCGGCAACCCCAGGTGTAGTGAAGTCAACTCTCGTGACCAGCAACCCCAGGTGTAGTGAAGTCAGCTCCCGTGACCGGCAACCCCAGGTGTAGTGAAGTCAGCTCCTGTGACCGGCAACCCAAGGTGTAGTGAAGTCAGCTCCTGTGACCGGCAACCCAAGGTGTAGTGAAGTCAGCTCCTGTGACCGGCAACCCAAGGTGTAGTGAAGTCAGCTCCTGTGACCGGCAACCCAAGGTGTAGCGAAGTCAACTCTCGTGACCAGCAACCCCAGGTGTAGTGAAGTCAGCTCCCGTGACCGGCAACCCCAGGTGTAGTGAAGTCAGCTCCTGTGACCGGCAACCCAAGGTGTAGTGAAGTCAGCTCCTGTGACCGGCAACCCAAGGTGTAGTGAAGTCAGCTCCTGTGACGGGCAACCCCAGGTGTAGTGAAGTCAGCTCCTGTGACCGGCAACCCAAGGTGTAGTGAAGTCAGCTCCTGTGACCGGCAACCCCAGGTGTAGTGAACTCAGCTCTCGTGACCAGCAACCCCAGGTGTAGTGAAGTCAGCTCCCGTGACCGACAACCCAAGGTGTAGTGAAGTCAGCTCCTGTGACCGGCAACCCCAGGTGTAGTGAAGTCAGCTCCCGTGACCGGCAACCCCAGTTGTAGTGAAGTCAGCTCTCGTGACCAGCAACCCCAGGTGTAGTGAAGTCAGCTCTCGTGACCAGCAACCCCAGGTGTAGTGAAGTCAGCTCCCGTGACCCGTAACCCCCGGAGCAGAACACAGATGTTTGGTGGTCCTGTCGGCGACGCGACGGGACCAGTGGACACGTGGCAGCGACGCGTCGTTACACCGTTACACCGTTACACCATTTGCATCGTTACACCGGCCGGCCTGTTGTTTGGCTGCCGGCCTGTTTGCTTTCACTGCTGCGGCGCTAGTCTGTTCGCCTGGTGAGCCGGCTGGCCAGGAGACCCGGGGCGATCCGACCCGCACACTGGCGGCAGGCCAAACTGCTCCACGACGCATACACAGGGCGACCTGGCCCAGCCAATGTCGCGCCACCTGGGCGGCCCTGGGCGGACACTGACAGATCCCGGGCACACGGGTAGTCCCGCCAAGGTGGGAAGAGACCTGCACTGGTGAGGGCGGCGCGAGACAAGGGTGGCCAGACCTGGGTGACAGGAGTGGCCGGACAGGAGTGGCCGGACAGGAGTGGCCGGACAAGAGTGGCCGGACCTGGGCGGCTGATGACCGCGGAGGCCCGAGTCGGGCCGCCGATAACCGCCGCCAAGCACGCTGATAAATACATAACTGTACGAAGAAGCTCCATTGGGAACGAAACAAGGTGCCATTTCGCTCGTCTGAGTTCGTGTGATGAAGCCGTTTGACACGGGTCTTCGTGATTGTGGTGTATTTGTGGGGGGGGGGATTGCCTAATCACAGGTTTTGTTTTGCAGCCAATATCAAATCCCAAAACCAGAGGAGCTTGCCAGTACAAATTCATCTAATTTCATCCCAGCAAAGCCAAAAGCAGCGTTCTTGACTGCTGAAATACACGTGGTCTTCTAGTCACGCTTTCACCTGTCATACTAAGCGCGGTCTGTTGATAATTGAAGCGTGTACTTCAACAGCTACATGGCAAAGACCAGTACCGTAATTATTTCTGCATGCTATCACGTTAGCCTTAGGCTCAGGAAATCAGTCCGTTCGATGACTATGGAGCTCTAATCTTTCAACCGCGCGAAGTGGCTAATAAATTAAACTGCTCAAAGACATAATTTCCTCAAGTCTAACGAACGAATTCGTGAGCGACAGATGTCAGCCATTTGTCTGCCTGTGGTCAGAAACTGACAACATCACGAATGTTCCCCGCAAGTCCGAAGTCCCTGCAGTACTGCAGTCCGTGCTATCTGCTCTGTGTGGCAAGAGTGCAGCAAATAATACTCCGCCAATGCTAAGCTTTGATCAGGACATTTTAAACAAATAATTTCCCACTGGGTAGCACTGGAGGAAAAAGGCACTTGTAAGCTATGAAAAGCGCACTTACACAAAAAACGGCACTTACGCCTCAAGAAAATGCAACTATTTTACTTTGAAAGGGCACCTGCCTCCACAGAAATCTCACTAATTTGGCCATCTGATTTTGAAGACGTGTGAGCATTTTTCAACATAAATACATCGTGCATTACATAGCAATATATTATGTGATGACCAACGTTGTTGTATATGCTTGTGCATTATCCTATGGGATGTCATTGTCACATACTTTATAAACATCACACATCTCTGGTTAGCGGGCCTTGACTGTTGGCGAAACCTGCAAATAATCTATACAAATCCAAATAAAATACTGCATCCACATCATAATTGAATGAGTTCAGCACAGAGGAAACTGGTGCATGAGCACTCAATCTGAAAGAGAACACGGTAAGAGTTTGATGAAAAGGTCGACTAGGAGACATTGGCCGTAACATTGAAAATTAAGAAAACTGTGGAAACGCGACTCCATTAAATTCGAAATTTGGTGGGGCCAGAGTCATCACACATGCCGTTAAAGATACAAGAGGACCTAGTACAGGCCAGCAGGCTAGCGACGGAGGTTTAGCAACAGCAGCGCTACACCAGGCACTAGGTAGAGTAGAGAAGTGATGAGTGTAAGTCACATAGTAGGGCAAAGCATTAAGGAGGATAGAGCATTCAGCAGAGCAGATAACTAGGAAGGTGAGGGCACCCACTCGAGCAATTAGGAAGGCCTTACATAGGATAGGGCAATCAGGAGGGCACGAAGCAAGCTAGGATGTTGAGGGCAAATAACTCAGCTGGGTACTTAGAAGGGAACTAAACAGGCTAGGGCACTCAGGAGGACACTACAACTAGTGGGGACCAAGGGCAGGACTCAGAACAAGACACTAAGGGAGGTAGAGTACTAACGTTCTTAGAACATTCAAGGGAGTCGGGCATTGTGGAGGGGAAGTCACTAAGTAGGAGAGGGTACTCATTGACACAGGACACTAAGTAGGGCAAGACACTAAGTGCACTAAGGGACGTCAGTAGCTCAGTGGTTAAGTCGCCAGATGTACGGAGTTCGATTTCACGCGGTGCCAGCCCTTTCTGCCAGGGCGAAAGACAGGCAACGCCGTATGGCCTCAGCTGCTGGGTGCGTCGTAAAACCACAACCAACCAACCAACCAACCAACGCCACAACCAACCAACCAACCAACCAACCAACCACTAAGGGCACTAAGGAGGGTATGACGCTCAGGTTACCACTCTAGTAAATAGATCACTAAAAGAGCATGGTACTCAGTATGACATTTATAAAGGTCCTAAAAATGATAGGACACTGAGCAGGAGACTTGAAGGTAGGGCACTAAAGAGGATAGGATATTATGGAGGACAAAGCACAAGGCACGAAGCAGTTGGAAGGGTACTTGGGAAAGGAAGACGGGGCACTACAAGGGTAGGGCACTCGGGTGGGTACGGCACTAGGGCACTCAGAAGGGCACCAAGGAGGGCAGGACACTGATGAGTGCAGGACACTAAGTAGGACACATTGTTAATGGGGCCAGGGCACTAAGGGGAGCGAGCACTTATGACGGGGCAATAAACATGGCAGGGCCCAATAAGGATAGAGCACTAAGGAGGGCACTCAAGAGAGCGGCACTCAGGACAGCGCACTAATGGGGCAGAGTACTAAAGTGGGCAGATCGTACAGGAGGCCAGGACATTAAGTCGGGTACGACACCCAGGAAAGGAGGGCAGGCCGATAAGCAGCGCAGGACTCCGGGAAGGACAGGGCACTAAGTTGGACTGGGTGCACGAGAGTAAACAGGGCATGGCTCCCAGAAAGGCAGGGGATTTAGGACGGCATTACAGAGGACAGGGTACTAAAAAGGGCAGCAGCACTAAACTAAAAGGGAGACCTTGCGGGTACACTACATCTGTATGACAAGGCATTAACAATCAAAAAGGCATTTAAAGGGCAAAAAGGAAGTACTACCCAGCGAACGAAAAGCCAGAGCGCTTGGTAGCACCACTCAGGGCTTGGTAGCACTAGTGCTACCCATTGAATGTGAAAATATTATCTGGATTTGACTGGCCGATTGTTTGCACCGAAATATCTACATATGTACAAATAGATAAATCCCAAAGTTATTTTGCGTTTAATCCGAATATGCATAAACCATGAACGACGGGTGTTAGTGAGGCTACCAACTGTAAACAGAAGTTGATAACCACCATAAATCAGGAACATTTCAGAAGAAAACAAAGCCAGGGAAACGTCCAATCTGCAACACTTGTTCTCGAAGGTAAAATATACGAAGCATCGCGTAGCAACATCATTTAAACCCCTTTCACCCTTTTAAGTGTTCTAGTAAAAGTTTCCATCACTTGAGAGCACAATGCACATCTCATGTTGAACTCGATTTATGCAAAGCAATCTTCTGGCAGCCAGACAGTCCAACTGACAGGCTGCCAGCCCAACTGACAATCGGCCACCAGTTCAGCTGGACTGCCAGTTGAACTGTGAACTGTCAGATGGACTGTCAGGTGGACTGTCAGCCGGACTGTCAGGTGGACTGGAAGCGGGATTGTCGGCTGAACTGTCAGGTGGATTGTCGACAGGACTGCCAGCTGGACTGGCAGCCGAGCTGTCAGGCGGACTGATGGCCGGACTGTCAGCTGGACTGTGAGCTGGACTGTCAGCTGGACTGATGGCTGGACTGTCAGCAGGATTGACGGCCCGACTGTCAGGTGGGCGGCCGGCGGGATGGTCTCCGCACTGTCCCTGGCCCGCAGGGTGACGCGGTCGATGGGACGGGAGGATATCTGGTCCGGAGAAACGACCAAGTGAGCGTCGGAGAACAGGCGTAGCCGTGCTTATGCTCCACGGTGCCAATGTTTTTCAATGAGAGGAGGAGCCGTCGACTCCCACCGCCCGAGAAGCGAATGGACAGACAGCCAGTGGTCAGCTGGACCCTGCTCAGCCGGTGGCCTCAGTCAACAATTCTTCCTTTCTTTCATTGACAGTTGTGCAGCATCAAAGCCTTCCCCTTCCCCGTCGGCTTGCTCCTGTTTTACACAGACAAGTACTGGCAACCATCTGCTTCTAGTCACATATCTCGTGCCGTGTCGCGTATCTCGTAATGACATTGTCTGGAGGATAATTTGATTCTACAGCGCTCCTATGAGGACTATGTGGTACCAGACGGTGTATTACTTATGCCGTCTCATACACTTATCAGGTTAACTTCCAGATACGTATTGTGAAGACACGTAACCGGGCAGAGCATGATCTTCCTTTGCTATTATCGCGATGCCGTGTTGCTGACTCCCATCATTGAAGCAATACAAGACAGAGAGTCCACAATTTTGCAGTCAACACTCCGGATCTCTGAAAATGTTCTAATAAGAGTGGAATACATGGCTGGGCGGAAAGCACAGAGATCGGGAGGAAGACGCACATGAGCGGATAGCTCAGAGATCGGGAAGGAGACGCGGCTGGGAGGATGGATCACTGGGATCTGGAAGGACACGTGGCTGGGCGGAGAATCCCGCAGTTCGGAAGAGACGTAGAGAGGCAGCAAATTGAGGTTGAGAGGGCGCTGCGTCGCATCGCAGGGATCATCATGAGGGAGTGCAGGGAGATCCCAGCTTCAAACAGTTGTTTCAATTAACTTGAAGAATTTGTCATCACACGAAGACGTGCAAGTTCATCCCTATCTCGTCAGGTTTTCGTGCAGAACCCTCTGACGTTGAGCGGTGTGTCACGGCGCTGAAACAGCATTACTTGGCTGTAGTGCGTTGGCGGCTCAGCTAGGTGTTAGGCTGTACCGGCGTACACCAATGCGCAACGGGACAGTATCCGCGTGGTTTCTGGTTGGCGTCGTTGTGTTACCACGATATTTCACGCTGACTGTGTGTTCCCAGACGCATGGGCAAAACAGCACACCAGAGACGAAGGCAGGGTGTCCTGCCTCCTTGTGGGTGTCCTGGGCGCCCACCATTGAGCTCGCACATGCACACAATAGTAGAGCGCACATGCAGCTCTAAATCGCCGGCAATTTGTGGTGTGTGCGCCTCTGAATGAGCGATTGGCTCAAATGGCGATTGGCTTTATATGGCGAGCGATTGGCTTTATGTGCATTTTTTATTAACTCATGCATCTGCCCTGAAGCATGCTGAGTGCATAGAGACGACACTTATATATGCGGAGCAGAGAGAGAGAGAGAGAGAGAGAGAGAGAGAGAGAGAGAGAGAGAGAGAGAGAGAGAAAGAAAGAGAAAAAAAAAAAATATATATATATATATATATATATATATATATATATATATATATATATATATATATATATATATATATATATATATATATATATATATATATATATATATATATATATATATATATATATATATATATATATATATATATATATATATATATATATATATATATATATATATATATATATATATATATATATATATATATATATATATATATATATATATATATATATATATATATATATATATATATATATATATATATATATATATATATATATATATATATATATATATATATATATATATATATATATATATATATATATATATATATATATATATATATATATATATATATATATATATATATATATATATATATATATATATATATATATATATATATATATATATATATATATATATATATATATATATATATATATATATATATATATATATATATATATATATATATATATATATATATATATATATATATATATATATATATATATATATATATATATATATATATATATATATATATATATATATATATATATATATATATATATATATATATATATATATATATATATATATATATATATATATATATATATATATATATATATATATATATATATATATATATATATATATATATATATATATATATAGAGATAGAGATATAGAGAGAGAGAGAGAGAGAAAAAAAAAAAAAAAAAAAAAAAGAAAAAAAGAAGAGAGAGAGAGAGAGAGAGAGAGAGAGAGAGAGAGAGAGAGAGAGAGAGAGAGAGAGAGAGAGGGAATCACCAGCAAATATATGGAAATTACCAGCAAGTTGACCACCGGTTAGTGGTGTAGCTTTGTATGCTTTTGGGAAGGCAGGTGCTGGCTTTGCCCCTAAAAATCTCTGCTTTTCACATGGGGCCCTATGTGGTATGCCTCCCCCACCCAATCCATTTGGACCCGCCCATTACTTTCATGTATCGTGCCCTCCCAATAATTTCAGAAACCTACACCTATGACCAGTTGACATATGACCCCACACAACAACCATTTGACAACGCTTCTCGAGAAGAAGAAGATAAGAAGAAGAAGAAGACAACGCTGCTCGAGAAGTGCTCGAAAACATTGAACATTATGAAGGCCATAAGTATGTCGCCCACACTACTTATGGTGCAGATAGGGCTATACTTTTACTCTTGTGCCGATCGCTGATCCGCTCTAAGCTCGACTGTTGCTGTTTTGTTTATGACTGTACCTCTGCAGCCAACAAACGCATCCTCGACACTGTTCATCACGCCGCCTTACGGATTACCACGGGAGCATTTCGCACATCCCCAACGGTGAGCCTGCCGGCAGATGCTCATGAATCTCCTTTTTCCCCGGGAAGAGGGAAGCTTGGACTGCGCTACACGTACAGGGTGAAACAACTCCCTGAGAATCCGGCGTACTAAACCCTGTTTTCAAGCAGTACGCTGACGCTGTTCTGTGGGAGTTGCGCCCACGTTCTGCCTCCATTTTGTATGCAGTTGCACGAACTGGCAGAGAGAAGTAAGATTAGGATGCGCAGCATTAGGAAAATAGAACCATTACCAATTCAACCTTGGGAATTAGTTCAGCTTTCTGTCGACACCACTTTATCAGGAAGGTAGACATAATCCCCGAGGAGTTCCGGCTAAAAGCACCACAACACCTCGACAGCTACTCCACACGCACTGCTACATACACCGACAGATCAAAGACGGATGATGGTGTGGGGCGTGCCTTTGTGTGTGAGTCTGGGACAGATCGTCTACCAGAGGTGAAAAAGCCGGCGACACGCCGACGCACGTCGGCGACAGCTAGAGGCACACGGAAGGCTCTAATGAGACAGCCAAGGACTGACCGGCCTTTTCTTCCCAAGTTTTATAAACATATTTTTGGAGGAATTAATCATGGCAAGGTCCTTTTCTAGGCTAGTTTACATTGGCAGACGCATATTTTATATAGTGGTGACGTCCCTTTGAGTCTGCCACAGGCTGGAAAAAAAACAGCGGCGCAGGTGGCGGCCAGTGTTAAATTCCCATAGACGTCGGCGATATGTCGATGAGACAGCAGCGAGCTGTCTCATCTGTGACAATTGTGGCGCGGTCAACCTTACTAAATTACCTGTATGAACCAAGGAGAACCTGGTCCTGGACAATGACGTCATGTAAGTAAAAGACATCTGCTTGCCCGTAATCAGCGTAATAATTTGTGAAATAAAACAGGAAATTAACACGAAGACAATTTTGTTAAACATCGCGGATACCTACAATATTACCACTTACATTAATGGATCCGCGGGTAGCTGTGTAATTTTCTGTGACGTCATCAAGGTGTCGAGAACAAACTATAACTGATGGCTTAAATGGTTTCCCATGATCTTAGCACACGGGTTGACTGATTTCAATCATCAATTTGTCGGTAGGTATATAGGAGAGGATTTTTTTCGCCCTTTGGAGCAGCTGGAACGATGGGAAAGTCGACCACTTCGTACCATGAAGGAAGGTGAATTGTGGCTGTGCTAGCCGTAAGTATAAAACAGAATTTCGTGACATAAAGAGGTACGAGTTCAAGCAGGAACAGCTTTTGCGCGTGAAGATGTTCTTCGGTGTTGGAGGAAGATAGGAACGATGGTACAGATAAATGCCAAAATATGATCAGGTAATTAATGTTTCTTGTGATGGCGCACCAGACATGCCAAGCAAGAAAACAATGTTCCAAAAGTAAATACAACATAATCTAGCTTAGTGTGGCCTATCCTCCCTTTGGATATAAATTCAAAGAATAGAATTGGAAAAATACCAAACAATTTATTCTCCTAAAATTGTGCAAATCATGAGAAAAAACCTAACCTGACCTAACCTAACCTAAATAAGGTGCTTTTGAAGAAAAACTATTTCCTTTTTCGCATTTTAAAGGAAAATTAAAAAAAAATCCAATGAAATGAACCTAAACTAACTATCTAACCCAACCTAGCCCATCTGTTTGCTTCAAGGAGGCAAACTGTGTGTAATACTTGTCTCATGACCATCTTACAGCACAATCATACCAGTTTGGCTATGTTTTGTTAGGTTAGGTCTTGTTTTTTTTGTTCTTTTTAAATTTGTATATTATATTACCTCACCAAAAGCGTTTGTTAGTGTTATTTTGCTCTTCAACTGAAAAGTGAAAAATTTACATAACAAATGAGTGGTCACATCAGCTTAATCATTTTTGTGAAGATTACAGTTCAAAATATAACTTTAAAAAATGTATAAAACACTTCAAGCACAGATTTGCCAATATTTGTAGGTAAATGCACATAGGTGCAGCTGAGTCCTTCTTAAAGTAACTTGCTGAAAATATCTTATTGTGAATTTTGTGGTGATTGAAATGAATCTGGATATGATATGAAAGTGACTTCATCAAGATATGAAGAGCAGACTCATTCAAATTACCTACATCAAAGAATAAGTGCCAGAAAAAACTCTTTTGGGGGGTGGGGTGGTAAGTGCAATCCATATTACATAGTTTGGGTCATCACCAGGGTGCATTTCTGTATACATGCCACATATAAAATCAGCACCACATTAGGAACCAGAATTGCCAGTGAAACTTGCTGTAATATGACATAATTACACCTCAGAGAGGACTGGAAGAATTGTCTTGTCTGGGATTTTGTCATCATCCAGAACATAATCCTCTGCAATTTTATGATGCCTTTTTTGTAGAGTGGAGTCAGCTTAGTGGGGCCAAACATAGAAATGGGGAAAAGTGGGAGTCCACGGGGATGAATCCCCAATGAAGTTTGTTGTATTTTTAGAAGCTGATTTCAGCGAACAATTTAACAAAAATGGAATGGATCTGTAATTTAAGGCATTTTTATTAAAGATCACTGGTACCCTGTGCATGCAAAATACATAATATTACAAGAGGAAAAATTCCTGTTTTTGGGAGGAAATAATATTAGTTCATTAAGTGTGGATTTCCATGCAAATTCATGCACTTTAAGATAGTGGAATATTATGACCTCTTACTCCCACTGTATGGTTTAATCATGTTGTTTTGCGAGGACTGCAAGCCAATGTGTTTAACAACATGCAAAAATTGCACAAAAAGCACAAAGGAGTTTTTTTTAACTTGGCAATCAGCATGCAAATTATTCTTCAAGATGGATTCCTCATCAATTTTCCTCCACATCCCAGATTACAAAGTTTAAACCCATCTCTGCATCTGAATAATGATGTGAGTGCTTCGGATGAAGATGTGCATACATGCACCTTGTTTCCCTAGCAATGAAGGTCAACAAATACGGCAACCAATTGAAGCAATTGTGCATATGCCGATGGCCTGCAGCTGTTTTCTTGCTATAGGGAAATATAACCAAATTGGGCTAGCTCGCCCAGTACTTTGATCCCTCAAAGAGCCTATGTTGAAGTCTAAGTCACAGTTGAATTTATCATCCTGCTTGGAACGCATACGTACTGAGGTAGTGTTTTCATAAGAGACAAACAAATCGCACTTCGCGTCCACAATTTTCGAATTATAAAATGATTTAATCAATCAGAAAACGAACGGGGCTTCAGAGGAGGGCATCAAAACACCTGTAAAATCAGAGGACTTGTCATGATGGAAAAGCGCGTGAGCTATCCAAAAATCGCTCTGGTTTCTCAGGCCTGGGCAATAGCAATCAGCTGTTGGGGTATCGTTTAGCTACATATATGACGCATGCGGCGATTGTGATCGATATCACTTTTTATCTGTGCGCGCTAAGTTCGCCAATTACAGTGTAGAATTGTTGTGACAATAGAAAGAATAGCTTTCGTGAAACGCAACTCCATACAACACAGCTGTATTTATATTCACATGTCAATCCCGCCCAACGGGAGATTGGCTGGCGTGGTAGCACGTGCGCCCTATATAATTTTCGATCCGTGAAATTGCGTAAAGCAAACTCGCCGATTAATCCATGGGTTTCGAAGCCGCTTTGGCGAAAGCTATTTAGCTATTGCCACAAAAATGCTGTATTTTAGTTGGTTCAATTGGTACGCGTGCAGATAATAAGCTGATATCGATCACAATCGTCACACTCGTCATATATGTAGCTAAACGACACTCCAGCAGCTGACGTTATTGTCCAACCTGACTCGATAGGCCTTGGGTTTCTCAGCTATGCACTTTATGAAGCATGTATGCAAAACATGTGAGACAGCTCACGGGTTCGTCCGTGACAGCTTCGGCATTTTTTTTTACCTCTATCGTTTACGTTGCCTCCTCACTCATTGGTCTATATGGCCGAACCATTAGTAATCATGAAGGCTTTGTGCTTTATCGAAGTAGGCAGTGACGATGGACATGTTATACTATCTGAGTCGCTAAGTAACCTTATCGCAATAAAAACGTTTTATCCACATAACCCATCCACGTTTTATTGCGTCTCACCAAGCTCAAGGGAGCCGGTAAAAAGGTGGCACCGTGTTGGATGCCTAGTCATGTAGGAATAATGGTGAACGAGCTGGCTGACGAAGTGGCAAAACGTTCTGCCCGTACCAAGGCACTCACTCGTTCACTGCCTCTTCCCGCGGCACATATCACCCAAACAATTAACGAATTCTTCCATGAAGAGTGGTAACAAGCCTGGGACTCATCAGATCAAAACAATTAAGAACCATAAAACCAAGACTGAGGCGCTGGGAATCAGCATCCAGAAATTCACGACAGGAGGAGGTGATAGTCGCCAGGATGCGAATGGGGCACACCTACGCCACCCACGGGTACCTTCTGCGGAACGAGAACAAGCCAACATGCACTGGTTGCGATACCCCACTGACAGGCACGTTCTTCTCGTGTGCCCCGGTTCTCAGCTCAACGAAGGAGGTTCGTCGAACGACAGCTCTCCGCGTTTACGTTGGCCGATATTCTAGATGATGGATCCCGTATGGTTCAAACCGGCCGGGTGTTCCAGTTTCTCGCGCAAACACGCTTCGATGTTGCCTACCCGGGGAGATGAACACTGCACTTCGTTAATGTCCAAGCTTAATCAAGTCTTCTGTGGTATATGTTCATCACTAATATCATGTTGGGTATTCGGTATGTGTAAAAATCAGAATGGTTTTACTGTACGATTTGACCACACCGGGTTCAATAATGTGTTCCATAATACGTCGTCTCGACTAGCTTCCACTTGTATACTCTGGTATGACTGATGATGTTATGGGCGCTGCATGACCATTGCAGTCGATGCGCCCAGCAGACACCAATAACTAACTGACCCCGTTGACAGGTGAAATCGACATCGAGAATCTCATGGCATTGAATTCACACGCTTCGGTTTTGCTTGAATAGTAGAGATGTGCAAATCGTGTGCAATTAATGACAAAATAAGTAATCATGTGGAAACTTGCGCATCCAAATATTGCAGCTGTTTCAGCTCCATTCTAGAAGGTCCTGTTTCTGTCGAAGACATGGAGGCCATGCGAAGAGCGGTAGAAACATGTAATTATGAGCCCGAAAAGTAATTCAAAAACATGCTATAGATGAATTTTGTTGCCTAGCGAACCAGAGGAAGTCAAGCAAGTCGTACAGTATTAAAGACATTCGCTATACTGCACACCACACAATACATGCAAATCAAGAATGCACCAATGTGTTATGCTCGGTCATATCTCAGTTATCACCGTTTCCAAATGGTTATGTATATCCCACTGCCATTGTCCATTGTCCAATCCTCTAAACAGCGACATTCACTTGAGGGCTGACGGCTAAGAGCGTATTGTTGACATTGATAACAAAGCAGCTGTCACGCGCTCGTTACTTGACAGACAAAACCCTCTCCAGACAAGCACGGCGCAAAACAGGCTCACTGCGGCCATCTCAGCATCTAGTCCTGTCTAATGGAGTGAAAATGTTGAGAAAGAAAACGGTGTCTTCACAGTCAAGTTCAGCTTATCTTACATGATCTGCTATTCACCACAGTGCCCACAGTTAGTAATGACCAGCGGTGTAGCTTCGCCAAATGGGTTGGGGGTAAAATGGATTACAATTTATGGGTGGAGGATGGAGACCGGAAATTTGTTTAATTAGTTGCATACATCACTATAATATTGATTCGTCCTTTCACCACTCAGTTGTGGAATACTCTGAGATTGTGCTGGCCCACTTTCTGGACAGCGAAATAGCATGGATATTTATATTTAAAACAAAATGTCGCATTATATTATTATAGCTCAGCTTCTCAGTAAATCTGACTGTTGAAAATCGAGGAGACAGCCGAAACAGTTGGGGAGGGGAGGCCGAAATTCAAGTTGGGGAACCGCTTCTTCGACTAAGAAGGGTATTTTTTACCCCTGATTGCAATGCCCAGTTATAGTAGAGGCATGCGCGATTGCGCAATTGTTTATGCCATGACGTCGTAAACACTAAGTCTTCAAAATTCAGAATCATCGCCAACCCACGAAATTATGCAGTAGCATGATCACTGTAATTTTTCTTTTCTGTAGGCCACGGCATCAATGCAAAGCATGCTGCCTATAAAGTTCATAGTGCCACATTATTCCCCGTCGTCATGGCAACGGCCATGTATTTAAGTTCCATACATTAGACTAAAGACGTTAGTCTCATACTTAAACGGGAAATTTACCACCGTCGGCGCACCAATAGATTCATAATGCTCTAGAATATAGCTATGCTAGTTTAGCTATGATATGAGCCTACGCGAGCCTGTCTCCTGCTAGCATGAACTGCAGGCAGATCAGCATCATAGTTAATGTAAGTGCTGCAGCCATGTTTTTCACGACGTATTTGTTAACCACCGACGCGGGGGCGCCGACCCGATATTCACCTATTTCCTTGCACATTACAAATGCTAATTATGGCAGAGCATTTCAGCAGCATCTCACGGCGACTGTAAGCCGGCACAGCCCAGCAGGACGAACACCAGCGCCGCAGTTCGGGCATCTAACACGCCCGACGGCTGGCAGTGCTGCGACCCGCGCGCACCGACGCCCGGCCCGACAAACAGCCGCAGGCGCACGCGACGGCGTCGACACATGCCGAGGCCGTGGGAGAACACCGGCTGACCGGCTCATAACTACATCTGGCCGCGTGTGCATCCGCACTTGGCAATCCGACGCGCGCGAGTGTGGCGCGGCCGGTGTCGGACGCAGACGGGCGCGGTGACGGAGGCGGCTGGGGCTGAGCTGAGAGCGCCATACTGGCTCCCTGGAGGCGACCCCCCCTCCCCCCGGGGGGCGCGGTGACAGAGGTGGCTGGACTGAGAGCGCCATACTGGCTCCCTGGAGGCGATCCCCCTCTCCCGGGGGCGCGGTGACAGAGGTGGCTGGACTGAGAGCGCCACACCGGCTCCCTGGAGGCGACCCCCACCCCGCCGGTGAGCAGATTCACACCGAGGAAATGCAGAGGAGTCTCGGCCGTCGCTGTGTCGTCAGTGCACCCGCTTGCGTTCGTTCTGAAGCAGGTGTACGGCCGCACATTTGCAGCATGTCGGCAGGTGGACAGGTAATAGTCCGGCGACGGCATGGAACAGTGATGCGGCCCGGAGTGAAAGTCACACAATGCAACAGCCACATGGTGGCATCGTTTTGCATTCGACCCGCTGCTGGTCGAAATCAAAACGCCGACCATGAAAAGCATGGACGGGAGCCATACATGTTTGCCATAAATTGCTATCAATTATAGCTCATATAATTGCCATAAATTCAGTTATCGGCATTTGGTTCGGTGTACCCATGTCCTGTGCACAAAATGAAATGAGCTGTCTACTGCAAGTGCCATATATATATATATATATATATATATATATATATATATATATATATATATATATATATCTGAGTTTTTTGCTCTGAGCAAAATATACGGCAACGCTAATATTTTCTAAAGACGGCCCATTCCCCTGTTCCAATGTCCCCTGGGGCTGCTTTTTCGTCAGGCATCAAGAGGTAGGAAACGGAATCCTGAAAGATGTGCGAATGGTCAATAAGTGGCAAGAGAGCATATGCAGATGACGATGATATATTGACGATGCATTGACAATGCTGAGTAATTATGCTATTGGCGACCCATAGCTGGATACTTGATTGCCTTCTTGAAGAATTCCTATCAGGCATGGACGAATCCAGGAATTGTCGTGAGGGCACTCGTCTGAAACTGCGCCATTTTGTGGCGCCACTGTGAGAGTACATGGAGGGGAGCATTCGGCTGAAAATCCGTTGAGCGGAAGGGGTGGGGGGAATGCACTCGAGCCTTCCTGGATGGGGGCGCCTTTTTCCGGTTGGAGGGGCGCCACCTTCCATGGTGAGGCACATGCCGTCAGTGCCCCCCCTGTATCCGCCCATGCTACCAACAGATACCAACATAATCAGGAGGTATATGTGATCATTTAGTGATGTTGTTCAGATTTTTCAGGAAAGACTGAATGTGCCGCGGTGTGTTGTCACTTAAAAGAGAGGTGTGCTGACTAAGAAAGTACCCACATACTTGTTTCCAGATGTGAACCAAGACATAAGAAAGGTCAAAGGTGCTATTTTCTGCGAAATTAAGTATTAAATACAACGTTCATTCAAGAAGTATTATATACTACGTGAGGCGTCCGTTTCAACTCAAACTCCATATTTTCAGGGTACCATTCCCAGATACACTGTGTAATAACTATATCGTCCAAAACGTATTAACGACGACGATACTGCCGTGACCATCAAAGCTGAAATATAAAACATTTCTGCCACCCAGATCACTTCGCCGGCACACTAAATAATTCCTGGGAACGGAGCTGATGTTGTTCATCCCAGACCAATGCCCAAGGGCCTGGACTTATCCAGCTTACCGTCCAGAGATTCAGGACTCCACAGAGTACAATCCAGAAACTCGGGCTCTCGAGACTACAGTCCAAACATACGTGGCTGTCCAAACAACAAGCCAGGGAGTTCGGGTTGCTGCTGTACATGTCATACAGTGCAGGTCTCTGAGCTCTCGACACTACAATCCAGGGACTCGGAACTGACCTGGCGAGTATCCAGGGACTCGGGACTGTTAGAAGTGCAATTCAGGGACTCAGGACCGTTCCGACTGCAATTCAGGGACTCGAGACTGTTCAGACTGAAAATCGGGGACTCGGGACTGTTGAGACTTCAATCCAGAGACTCGGAACTGCCCAGACGGCCATCCAGAGATCCAGGGCTGCACTGATAGCATTCTGGGGACACGTAACTGCTGGGAGTGGTATCAAACCGCCATTCCAGGCTCGGACAGACCGATAGCGCGCCTGGAAACGGTGCCAATCACCTCAATGATGGTACGAATTTCCACACTCTGACTGATCAACGAGTTCCAAATGCCGGCAATGACTGGATATTTATTGATGTGAGCAGTAGACGTACGCGAATGAATGTTGTGGGAACACCGTCCGCTACTCAGAGTTCGAATTGGCCCCGGCAGGCACACAGCCCAGTCCGGGCCTGAATACGGTTAGAGCCTGGTCCACATTCGACATAAATGAACGGGTCTAGGCCGGATCGGGCCGGATGTCCCAATCTGCTTGTTTCTACGGTTTGTATTCGAAGATGATATGTTGCGTGTAAGCATCTCCATCTCAACTCTACATCTCTACTCTACTCTCTACTCGCATTTCAACTCAACAGTTGTCCAGCATCTCCCTTAAACCGCTTTTTTCTATTAAAAAAAATTCCATCAACAAATAATTCCGAAAATTCGAACACATTATTCAACCTCAACAACGCATCAGACAAATACTGAAAATGATTCATAACTTACATCCACCAATGTAGTTTTCTGGTGTTTTTCATTTGAAATCATGATTGTCAACTTCAGAACTACGAAGACGTACATGTACGTATAGGTATGTACCGTGCATATTGGTAATTTATCAGCAAATACCATGCACTTCTTCAAATGAAATCCCTTTTAAGTGCCCCTGGGGGAGTCGGGGTAGGGTGGGGTCGGGTAGGTTATGCATAAGTAGGCTCAGTAGGGTTACAATTAACTTGAAGAGCATTATTAGTACGACAATTTATGGCACAGTTTTGCACATGTGAGATGTCCGTTCATACGCTATCATGTATTCAGCTTCATGGTGTGTTAGTTAGTTACTTGGGCTTTCGGGCGCACCGACTTTAGTGGTCATATAGTGTCCAGGATTTTTGGTGTGATTCATAAGGGTTACAATATACTGCGCATGCCTACATTACCTAACTAGGTAGGTAGATAGGTGCCTAGCACCTAACCAATTAAATAAGTGGGCCTGCTCAGTAATTAACGTTCACAATTCCAGCCAAAAGTCCGAGGGTAAAGTTGTACTCATTTGCATGTTTGCAGAGTCTCAACCTGAACAGGTAGGTAGGCCCTACTTACTTACACCTACCTAGGTATCTGGGTATCTGCGTACGAACTCACTTGGTTGTTGTGCCCAGGAAAGGTGAGGTAAAGGTAATGAACTACTGTAAATTAAGCATGTGAATTTTCAGGTACATATAATCGTTCCGAAACTTCAAATATTGCAGAACGGATGGCCGGAATTTGCTTAGCAAGCCACACCGAATGCACATTGAAATCTTGAGCGATATACATTTTTTTAACCTAAGTCACAAAAGTTGTTTTTACAGCGGCCATTTGCTCCGCTCCAGATTGCGGCTATCTCGAGTTCGCAGAGGTGTGTTGAGTCTCCACATGGACCCGAAAAATGATTACACATAATTATTTGTTCCACTTAATGCCCACATAACTTGACACAAATATTGATCAGCTGATGGCAGTTGTTCGGATAAGCTGCCAAATAATTTTTGGTTTTCAATGCGCCGGCGGTGTATCACATCGTAATTGAAACGCCGGTCTCGAAGTAAACTGACATAAGTGTTCATGGGTTCTTAGTTCCAATTTATTACGTTTTTCGTCAGCCACATGGTATTAATTTTGACTGAATTGTTGTTTATGTCGTTGTAAGATGATCAGTGGAAAGACGACCAGTCGCCTGATGACGAGTGGAACTTGATGAGCTTAGGGGTGAATGTAAATGACATACCCTGAAGATTGCTGGCATTCACAACAATGAAATAGCCTGAAGATTGTTTGGCATCTCCAATAATAAAATAACCTGTAGATTGTTGGCATTACCAATAATGAAATAGCCTGAAGATTGTTGGCATTGTCAATAGTAAAATAGCCTGACGATTGTTTTGCATCCCCTATAATGAAATACCCTGAAAATTGTTGGCATTGTCAATAATGAAATAGCCTGAAGATTGTTTGCATTGTTAATAATGAAATAGCCTGAAGATTGTTGGCATTACCAATAATGAAGTTCCCAGAAGATTGTTGGCATTGTTAATAATGAAAAAGCCTGAAGATTGTTTTGCATCCCAGTAATGAAATACCCTGAATATTGTTGGCATTACCAATAATGAAACTCCCTGAAGATTGTTGGCATTGTCAATAATGAAATAGCCTGAAGATTGTTGGCATTCCCAATCATGAAATACACTGAAGATTGTTGGAATCCCCAATACATTTTGGAAAGCTGTTTTTCTTTTTTACATAATGTGCTCATGTGCTAGACCGCTCACGACCGTTGGCGCGAAAATCCCTCACAGTTCTGAAGACATATGGAGCTATCAAAAGTGCCCATGGCAGGGCAGAGGCAGGAAAGGCTGGCCAAGATGGGGTCATTAGGTTTTAGATGAACAAATCTAGTTGATAAGTTTCCAACTTCTTTGAACATTATGCTTGTGGGAGTCTCTGGAGTCAGGCGGCTGGTGACGTCCGCTGGGACAATACCTGAGCAGATCAGCCGTGCTTCCGAAAAATCCATAAATGTGTGAAAAGTGCTCCCAGCATGGTAGTGGTGAGAAGATTTAGTTAGGCTAGGCTCAGCTTGGTACAATTATCGTCGTAATTTACACATTTTTGTAGGGTGTGATGCTTCCTCTTATTTAATTGGCAACAGATGAGTATTAGGTACGGTTCATCCACACTGCCCACCTCCCACCTATGTGGATGTCCTGGTAGAAAGTATTCTAAGTTTTGTGTGTTCTGGGAAATGAGGATGGAAGTACCGCGACTACTGATATTTATGCATCATCTGAAACGTCACTGATTTAATATTTCAAGGCCAGTGCTTTTATCTTACAGGACAAGTCAAAATGTACCATGATATCCTGAAATTCCTGTGGATATCTTGCATGTTGTGGCTGGGCCCGGCTGGGTAGGGGCTACATCAATAGCAAAACTGACCGGTACGGATAGCTCTCTGACCTATGAGCTGGACCGGGCTTAGTAAATTGGGCCCGCTTCGAACTCTGTCGCTACTCACCGATGGTGGTGAGAACTGTGGAGGAGAAGAAGACGGAATGTATGTAAGTCCACTTGTACTTTTGCGCCGGCTGGCCCGGCGTCACGTCGACACCGGACCGCACGGCCTGCAGCAGCTCCGCCTCGTAGTCCCGCAGCAGGCTCCTGCAGCACCGCAGTCATCGCAACCGTCGTCACTCGTCACCACGGTCGTCACCGTCATCACCATCATCATCAACACCAATGATGCAAAATGGCATTATTAACATTATCAACTGCAACAACAACAGCAGCAACGACACCCTTATCATGACCTTCATCATCATGGTTATGATCATCGTCGTCATCACTATCATCACCATCATCGTCATCAGCATCATCATCATCATCATCATTATCATCAGCATCATCATCAATATTATCACCATAATCGTCATCGTCATGTTGTGCCCAATTATTGTCATCACAGCACAACCTAATCATCTTCATCACCATGATAATCATCATCGTCGTCAACAACATCATCATCATCAGTTGTGAACAGACAGTGATTTAGGCGTGAAGATTTTCTCTGTCGACAGACAATGACTTAGTCTATAAATAGACAACGATTCAGTCTAGGGACAGGGAATATATCCCGCAGTGTTCAGTCTGGGGACAGTGAACATATCCTGCGGTGATTCAGTCTGGAGACGGTGAACATATCCTGCAGTGTTCAGTCTGGGGACAGGGAATATATCCCGCAGTGTTCAGTCTGGAGACGGTGAACATGTCCCACAGTGATTCAGTATGGGGACAGTGATTTAATCTGTTGATAGAGAATGAGCTTCTCTGTGGAAAAGTAATGGTTTAGCCCGTGGACAAACAATGAACTCTGAACAGACAGTAATTATTTGGGCTGTGGACGAATGATGACTTGGTCTGTGACCAGGCAGACGGTTCGTCTTCGACAGCTGTCAGAGGAGCCGTGTGTCGTCGGTCGTTTCCACCCGTCTCATGGCCAGAGCAGCTCCATTCCTGTGCTGATCGGTTGCGTCCGGTCTCACTTGCCCAGCAAAGGTCAGCCGGACTGACACGATCACCCAGCTAGTCAGCCACTGTCGCCCGGTTAGGGTCAGCCGGGCTGACACTGTCGCCCAGCTAGGGTCAGCTGGACTGGCACTGTCGCCCAGCTAGGGTCAGCCGGACTGACACCGTGGCCCAGCAAGGGTCAGCCGGACTGACACTCACTTAGCTAGGGTCAGCTGGACTGACACTGTGGCCCAGCTAGGGTCAGCCGGACTGACACTGTGGCCCAGCTAGGGTCAGCTGGACTGGCACTGTCGCCCAGCTAGGGTCAGCCGGACTGACACTGTGGCCCAGCTAGGGTCAGTCGGACTGACACTGTCGCCCAGCTAGGGTCAGCCGGACTGACACTGTGGCCCAGCTAGGGTCAGCCGGACTGACACTCACTTAGCTAGGGTCAGCTGGACTGACACTGTGGCCCAGCTAGGGTCAGCCGGACTGACACTCACTTAGCTAGGGTCAGCTGGACTGACACTGTGGCCCAGCTAGGGTCAGCCGGACTGACACTGTGGCCCAGCTAGGGTCAGCCGGACTGACACTGTGGCCCAGCTAGGGTCAGCCGGACTGACACTGTCGCCCAGCTAGGGTCAGCCGGACTGACACTCACTTAGCTAAGGTCAGCTGGAATGACACTGTGGCCCAGCTAGGGTCAGCCGGACTGACACTGTGGCCCAGCTAGGGTCAGCCGGACTGACACTGTGGCCCAGCTAGGGTCAGCCGGACTGACACTGTGGCCCAGCTAGGGTCAGTCGGACTGACACTGTGGCCCAGCTAGGGTCAGCCGGACTGACACTGTGGCCCAGCTAGGGTCAGCCGGACTGACACTGTGGCCCAGCTAGGGTCAGTCGGACTGACACTGTGGCCCAGCTAGGGTCAGCCGGACTGACACTGTGGCCCAGCTAGGGTCAGTCGGACTGACACTGTGGCCCAGCTAGGGTCAGTCGGACTGACACTGTCGCCCAGCTAGGGTCAGCTGGAATGACACTCACTTAGCTAGGGTTAGCTGGAATGACACTGTGGCCCAGCTAGGGTCAGCCGGACTCACACTGTCGTCCAGCTAGTGTCAGCCGGACTGACATTGTGGCCCAGCTAGGGTCAGCCGGACTGACACTGTGGCCCAGCTAGGGTCAGCCGGACTGACACTGTGGCCCAGCTAGGGTCAGCCGGACTGACACTGTGGCCCAGCTAGGGTTAGACGGACTGACACCGTCGCCCAGCTAGGGTCAGCCGGACTGACACTGACACTCAGCTAGTGTCAACCGGACTGACACGGTCGCCCAGCTGGGTAGCCGGACTGACACGGTCGCCATTTCCCGGTGACAGATCACTCACGGGAAGTCCGACCAACACCCACCGACAGTTCAACTCCTGGTGACAGATCACTCACGGGAAGTCCGACCAACACCCACCGACAGTTCAACTCCCGGTGACAGATCACTCACGGGAAGTCCGACCAACACCCACCGACAGTTCAACTCCTGGTGACAGATCACTCACGGGAAGTCCGACCAACACCCACCGACAGTTCAACTCCCGGTGTCAGATCACTCACGGGAAGTCCGACCAACACCCACCGACAGTTCAACTCCCGGTGTCAGATCACTCACGGGAAGTCCGACCAACACCCACCGACAGTTCAACTCCCGGTGACAGATCACTCACGGGAAGTCCGACCAACACCCACCGACAGTTCAACTCCCGGTGACAGATCACTCACGGGAAGTCCGACCAACACCCACCGACAGTTCAACTCCCGGTGACAGTCAGATCACAACACCACCGCGGAAGTCCACGACCAACACCCACCGACAGTTCAACTCCCGGTGACAGATCACTCACGGGAAGTCCGACCAACACCCACCGACAGTTCAACTCCCGGTGACAGATCACTCACGGGAAGTCCGACCAACACCCACCGAAAGTTCAACTCAGACCCAGTACAACCCTCACCCGAGCTGCACGACAATTGATAAATAACCACTGAACAAAACAGATAATCTTTGCAACTGAAGAGCGTATGCATTTATGAAGCTACGCCGCTTTTGTGGAGACACATAGTGAAGTTGGTTGGCGGCGCATAGCTTCGTAACAAGTAACAGTGTAATTCAATGCAATGATCCGGCTTTCCTTTCGAACAAATCACCTTCAATACACAAGGTAAGCTTCAGATCAGTTAAAGTCACACCACAAAAATCGGAGGACAGAACACGGTCTCAACCGGCTAAATGGAGGTCTTAATGTGCCCAAGAATCCCACGGTCCGCCAGATTATATCACGGGTGACAGGCCAAGTGCATGAGCCATTCCAGTTTCGCATTTGAAGACAAAGATGAGAATTAATAATCTTTTTTCGTATCATACCCGGGTCATCTGTATACTTTGGCTTCCTTCACGTCTCCTTCGTTTCCGAAAACGTAAAAGACAATTTAGAAATGCATTATATTCCAGTCATTGGTTACATTCCGTTATTGGTGGCATCTTCGTTAGTTCCTCGCGCTGAGCATCCGTCTATATATTTCGGCTTTGTTCACCTCATTCGTCCACAGGAGACACATTACACAGCAATTTCACCTGGTAAATCACAAGAACGTCCGTGTCGGGAGACCTACATTGCCATGGAGTTATCGCTTGTACATGAAGGGTATTCAACAACTGCGCAGTGCTTGTCTAGTTTGAGAGTGCATTGATGGTGCTGCTTATGGTCGGTAGGTGTATCGGGTATCGGAGTGGATGAGGGTATCATTACGACTTATTTTGAATTATTGCCATTCATTTGCTATTCGTGCTTCCTGTGTTGCCTGTCACTTAAAAAAAACTTAGCTTCCATAATATATAACAGAAAAACGTTCGGTGGTCAACATGCCTAATTAATCGGACTCACTCTGGATAAAGAGAAAAAAATGTTTCAGCCGGTACTTCGACGTTAATTGACAGATCTTCCAGAGGGCAATGGAATTGCCCCCTAGAAGACTGGCTGAAAGAAGAAGATTGGTTCAAATATGTTTTCGCATTATCCAGAGTGAGTCCGATTAATTAAGCATTTAGATCATTGATATCCACCTGGGTAGAAATGTGCTTTCGCAACTACGAAAACACGTGCATTCCCTCTTACTCCGTGCCAGCGCTGGATAGTCAATTACGTTCCGTCCTCTATCTCGAGTGCTTTCGCCGAGCCTCTACCGGACAGTTTATGCTGGAGCTTCGGAACTTGGTGTCGGTTCTGAATATTTTATCTTGCACATCTCGCCAAATGGAGAAATTCCTAATCTTAGTAGATGTGGCAACCTGGGAAGGGCTTACGGTACATGCTCTGTCAGCTTTACCGTGTCTGTTAGTCAAATTACCCATCCATGAACCGGTATCGCGTTGAAGAGCAAGGTGACGATGCTGCGGGTGTTAGACGTGTAAGGATGGAAGGTATTTAAGCTCTAGTGAATAATTATTATCAGCAGCAGTTCAAGGGAGACGAAATTGAGACGATGACGCACCATACACCCTGGAATGTACATAAATGCCGCAAACTATGGAAGAAATTTAAATAGCGTTTACAAATATTTTGTTTTCAAATATTTATTCCTAGTTAATCCACCGACAATGTTTCATATTTGCAGATATCCATTAAGAGGAAATTTGGGGTTAATATATAACATTGTGTGTTTTATCTAAAACAATAAGATATGCAGACAATCTCCCAATTCCTGTGCTTGAATTCACCATTTCTGACCTTAAGCATACACGTTAAGTCGAACATCAATAGTTTAGACCACCAAGTGTCGTGAAAGCTAATAGAAGTGACAATTCGTTTACTAGCCTTCAAAATATAAGCGGTGTGTGGACAGTCAATTGTTAATATCAGACCCTCAGGAATATTATCGCTTCAACGTTATCCTTGAGTTCCAATGTGAATTTGTTAAGCGTAAATAGCATATTACTCCATTACGAGTGAGCACTTATACATGAAAAGCGAAACGAAATTCAATATAATTCCAGTAGTGAACGTAAGGCCTAAAATTTCACTTATGTAGTTCATGAGTCGGTCCTGGTATTGTTTTCTTTGAAACTTGCAAGCCATAGACGGGTAGATTTCATCACAGCTACTTTGTGCCGCGCTGCGAGCACACTCGATGGCAAGTTCGAGGTGTCACGAGTGGAATCGTCTCTCCATCCTCCGCACGCACAATCGCGCCCCTCCCTGTGTGCAAATTGAGGTACATAACCACACAGCAATAGCCACGGTTATCAGTCCGTTTTGGCTGTGCAAGAAACAAATACCATCCACTTTGCAAGCAATCCTGGACATCCGCTCTTAAGCTTGTCGTATTGTTATTCTGGGAGAGTTTCGAGGGTTTCCGACTCGCGTGTTTACTGTACTGATTGAAATTCAATGTAGTTGGGAAATACGGGGCAAACAGAAGTCCTGTAAGCAGCTTGGTTGAATACGCGTATTCTGCCGGCTGAATACCTCAGCAGCGCTGAACTAGACGAACAAACAAGAACCGAACAGAGAATGAGCGGCGTGCATTCACCGTGCTCCGCTTCCAGGGGGAGTTGTTTAGGACCACGCTGTAAATATAACTATTGACATTCAAGTTAAGTTCTGGAATCGTCAGGCATGCCAAGTGACTCGTGTATCCGACAGAGGTGCTTACAATGCGTCTTCAGGGTGCACAGAGTGTGGCTCAGGCGGAGGATGGGTGGGTCACACCGCTCCCATCCACCTACTCCACGCCATTGCTATCGAGGTAGCGACGTGTCACGAGCCTGCCTCCTCGAGCGAGGAGACCGACCAGTGACCAGTCTGCCCGTCGGTGGTTGTTAAAAATTCAGGCGCTATAAAATCCGAACGGCTACGGCGCGCATGAATGACAGAACTGAGCGCTGAAAGGCTGCCTGTTACTCACAGCGTTTCATAATCTCCCGAAAACTTCATTTTCCTTTGTTTGTGTTTCATAGCCAATCACACAATCCTCTGGAGAACACAACGCCTTTGTGAGGCACATTTTATTTGTCCAGCAATCTTCGGCGATAGCGTCCAGCTAAATATGTCGGAATCATAATTTACCACGGACGTTCAACAACACATCCAGAAGCAAAAACGTCGCGTGCTTCGGCGCCGTATATCACGGTAGCTTGCCGGAAAACAATCTGACAGGATGCCTCCGGAAAACAATCTGACAGGATGACTGCGGGAGCGGCGCCAGCACACTGCGCCTCGGCACGAGCCTCGACCGGAGTCAGTTGTCGAACCTGCCTCCGGACACATGCTGGGGAAGGCCGACCACAGAGCACGCGGCGTGCTGCCATATTCCACGAGCCGACGTCCAGTTTGACCGGCGGTTCTCTTGTGCGTGTTTGTGAAAATCGGGCGCAGCGATGCTGGACCATCAGAGGGCCACGCCCCGCAGTCGTCACGTGGCGGCTGGATGTGTAAAGCGGCCACGCCCCGCAGTCGTAACGTGGAGCCGGGTGTGTGAAGCGACCACGACCCGCAGTCGTCACGTGGCGGCTGGATGTGTGAAGCGGCCACGCCCCGCAGTCGTCACGTGGCGGCTGGGTGTGTGAAGCGGCCACGCCCCGCAGTCGTTACGTGGCGGCTGGGTGTGTGAAGCGCCCACGCCCCGCAGTCGTCACGTGGCGGCTGGGTGTGTGAAGCGGCCACACCCCGCAGTCGTAACGTAGCGGTAGGGTGTGAAGCGGCCACGCCCGCAGTCGTCACGTGGCGGCTGGATGTGAAGCGGCCACGCCCCGCAGTCGTCACGTGGCGGTTGGGTGTGGAAGCGGCCACGCCCCGCAGTCGTCAAGCGGCCACGCCCCGCAGTCGTCACGTGGCGGCTGGGTGTGTGAAGCGGCCACGCCCCGCAGTCGTCACGTGGCGGCTGGGTGTGTGAAGCGGCCCCCGCAGTCGTCACGTGGCGGCTGGGTGTGTGAGCCCGCCACACCAGTCGTCACGTGGCGGCTGGGTGTGTGAAGCGGCCACGCCCCGCAGTCGTCACGTGGCGGCTGGGTGTGTGAAGCGGCCACGCCCCGCAGTCGTCACGTGGCGGCTGGGTGTGTGAAGCGACCACGCCCCGCAGTCGTCACGTGGCGGCTGGGTGTGTGAAGCGGCCACGCCCCGCAGTCGTCACGTGGCGGCTGGGTGTGTGAAGCGGCCACGCCCCGCAGTCGTCACGTGGCGGCTGGGTGTGTGAAGCGGCCACGCCCCGCAGTCGTCACGTGGCGGCTGGGTGTGTGAAGCGGCCACGCCCCGCAGTCGTCACGTGGCGGCTGGGTGTGTGAAGCCCACGACCCGCAGTCGTCACGTGGCGGCTGGGTGTGTGAAGCGGCCACGCCCCGCAGTCGTCACGTGGCGGCTGGGTGTGTGAAGCGGCCACGCCCCGCAGTCGTCACGTGGCGGCTGGGTGTGTGAAGCGGCCACGCCCCGCAGTCGTCACGTGGCGGCTGGGTGTGTGAAGCGGCCACGCCCCGCAGTCGTCACGGCCGCGCCGAAGCACGCGACGGTATCGACGGCGTCGATACCGTCGAGTTCGACGCATCACCACCCAATGGCCTCCCCGGGCTTAACGCGACTGGATCGGGCGTGCATGCTGAGCTTGGACGATTGTTATTCGGGGTCGAACACTGGGGGGAGTTGCAGGTGAGACGAGACAGAGTGACATGGGAAGGACGTTCCTGGATCTGAACCGTGTCAGATCTGCACCCTGTCCACTGTCATTCCTTTGCACTTCGTCCTTGAAAGTGCGCACCCTCAACGCTTCCGCATTGCAAGTTTGGAATGCACTGAAGTTATTTAAATCCATTTGAGCCGTCAGAAACACAAGGAACCGTTTAAATTCAACATGGTAAAACTCCCAGCTCGACCTGGTTCCGCACTCGTGCTGCTACTCCACCAATCCAGCAATGGTCCGGGCTAGTGTTTGTTCACCAAGACGTTTGGGGTGAGGGAGCGGAACGTGGCGGCGTCGGAAGCATCGGCTCCCCGCCACCGCATCATCCGCTCCCCGCCACCGCATCATCCGTTCCCCGCCACCGCATCATCCGCTCCCCGCCACCGCATCATCCGCTCCCCGCCACCGCATCATCCGCTCCCCGCCACCGCATCATCCGCTCCCCGCCACCGCATCATCCGCTCCCCGCCACCGCATCATCCGCTCCCGCTCCCCGCCACCGCATCATCCGCTCCCCGCCACCGCATCATCCGCTCCCCGCCACCGCATCATCCGCTCCCCGCCACCGCATCATCCGCTCCCCGCCACCGCATCATCCGCTCCCCGCCACCGCATCATCCGCTCCCCGCCACCGCATCATCCGCTCCCCGCCACCGCATCATCCGCTCCCCGCCACCGCATCATCCGCTCCCCGCCACCGCATCATCCCACCGCATCATCCGCTCCCCGCCACCGCATCATCCGCTCCCCGCCACCGCATCATCCGCTCCCCGCCACCGCATCATCCGCTCCCCGCCACCGCATCATCCGCTCCCCGCCACCGCATCATCCGCTCCCCGCCACCGCATCATCCGCTCCCCGCCACCGCATCATCCGCTCCCCGCCACCGCATCAGCCGCTCCCCGCCACCGCATCATCCGCTCCCCGCCACCGCATCATCCGCTCCCCGCCACCGCATCATCCGCTCCCCGCCACCGCATCATCCGCTCCCCGCCACCGCATCATCCGCTCCCCGCCACCGCATCAGCCGCAAATGCGATTTTTCATCTTCTGCAAAAGTGGCCAACGATTCATAACTCGTGACGGCGCCGCGACAAGGCTTTGCCGTCGTGGAGCATTACGAGGCCAGTGCGAGATAGTGCCGACTCGGTAATGGAAGAGGCGGACGCACGGACATATATTCTGGAAGATAAACGAAATCGGCAAAAGGGGAGGAAGTTTCAGCTCTTGCTTAGGGATGAAGTGAGAGCCTTATCAGCGTGTTTCGACGAAAAGCACAGAGTGGACGATGTGATAGAATTTCATATAGCGAAGCGTACGTTAGTCAATACGAGGGTTTGCAAATCGAACACCAGCTCAAATCAAAGTAAATAGCCGCTTTTGTCTGTACCAGAAGATGCACAACTACCACATGTAAAAACATAAATTTTGAAGTAATGGAACCAGTGAGTTGGATACGATAATGCTCAATAGGATATTGGTGCACCAGTACCCTACAGCCGGGTGTAGAAAAATAAAGATGTCGGGTACGTGTGCAGTGCACACACATAAACCTTCATATTAACGAAGCTTCTTTTTCTTGTTTTCCTTTTTCTTCATGTTCAAATTCTTAGTGGGGTGGCTTTATGGACCTGGATTCTATTGCGAAGCAGAGCTTGTTGCATGATCCCTGGTCCCACCACCTGATCCATTAATTCTAGTTAAACGGCAGAATTTTGACTGAGAGTTTAACGTGCCGTCAATGCACCGACACGTCCTCCCCGGTAGCTCGTCCCAGGCCGTATCGGGCCAGTTGCCAACTGACCTTCCCAGCCGGGGGCTAAATGCGAGCGCGAGAAACGACTCGAACTCTGTCTTGCGAGGACAGAGGAGACCAGTGCAAGCCAGCGCCCTAACCAACTGAGCTAGCGGGGCGGCAAAAAGCCATATCAAGTTTTCCTTTATTTTACTGTAATCAAATTTAGTATCTGATTGAACTACATTCGCACTGCTGACATTTTCCAGCGATGACAATGAATAGGATATCGAATCATTTTTGGCCATGTGGGGATCGGAGCTAGGCCTTATTCCATCACGGTAGAAGTCTAGTATTTCACAAAGTTAGCGTACCAACTCCGAAGCGGATGCAACGGAATCCAAAGTATTCAAGCATCTCGCCCTCTCCGTAGGTTTCTGATTGCAGATTTGCTAATCATTGTTTATGCATTTTCAACTCTGTTGCTCAGATTGTTTAATAATATATAGTTCTCTATTAATCTTCACATCAAGAACCATATAAAGGTTAAGGCAAGGTATATTTAACATCACTGAGACACGTACGTCAGTATTGATTCAGATAAATCATGTATTTCTCATTCCTTAATGTAGTAAACGGAGGTCGAAGGTTTTGTTACACAAACGCCTCAGATACCACAGGCAGCAAAGCACACCATCTCCCCTGACCGGCAGCTACCACCACAGCGGCGTCTCACCACCTCCCCTGGCCGGCAGCCGCCACCACAGCGGCGTCTCTCCACCCCTCCTGGCCGGCAGCTACCACCACAGCGGCGTCTCACCACCTCCCCAGGCCGGCAGTCGACGTCACAGAGGCGTCTCTACTCAGGTCAACAGACCTCTCGGACGGTGAATGCCACAACTCCACAACGTTCCGCGATTGACATTCGGCCGGGAAACTCGAGAACGCCAGTTGTCACAACAGCGCCAGATAAGTGAGTGGGACAGACGCACGACAAACTTTTTGCGATCGATGTCCGTCTTTAGGGAGGGAGGGGCAGAGGGGCTGGGGAATGCTTTAGTCGCCGTAAATCTCTGGTCGGCAAATGACAACAGCTGGCAACAAAAGGCGACGTCCATTGTTGGGCATCCAGAGGCGACAGGCAGAAGGTCTTTTGTATGGGGAGGGGGAGGGGCACACGAAAACAAAAAAACAATATGCAATGCCTTAATCAGGATGAAATTCGAAATTATGCACGTTACATGCCAATTGTATCAAGAAAAATCCCGTTCCTGCTAAAAAAAGTACGTTTGATGCATCACTGCCAAAACAAATCATTCTAGTTGACATCGAACCTTGTTTCTCTCAATACCTCAAAGAAAACTTCTGCTCTGCCAGATGGTTTTAGTGGATCTGATTTTGATAAGGTAGCGGCACAGCTGTGGTATCCTGGAGCGCAGGATTATAGGCGCCAGATTATATATATTATAGAACACAGGTGCCAGATTATATCGAATATATAGGTTCCAGATTGTATATAGAATCTGGCAGACTCCGACACTGCGTCTGCCAGAAGACCAGCTATGGATGTGAAGCGAGTGACTCATGTGGCTGCTCTGATGCAGCCGTTTTGAACGGCTTCTAACTGTGCGTGCAGCTTTGTAGTAGAAAGTCTAGGTTTTATCAGTCTAGGTTTATCGTTCCATTAGCTAAGTCGAAGCTAAGTAGACAAGGTATCAGGTGGACTAAATTAGAGGCAATGAGAAAGCTAACGGTGATTAAAGGGAGTTGATAGCTCCAACTGCCAAGAATCGACGCGTGCAGACACAAATCTTCCTACTCGGATCGTACATCACGGATCGATGATGGACGATGATGATCTCCATCCCACGGCTTTCACCGGACGTCGTTCTCGGCAGGCGACGTCACCAGTTCGCCAATTGCGTGTCGCCGCTCCCCCGACCAATCTCACCAATCACTCACCCGATCAATCTCACCAATCACTCACCCGACCAATCACAGCTGACCAATCACTCACCCGACCAATCACACCTCACCAATCACACCTCACCAATCACACCTCACCAATCACACCTCACCAATCACACCTCACCAATCACACCTCACCAATCACACCTCACCAATCACACCTCACCAATCACACCTCACCAATCACACCTCACCAATCACACCTCACCAATCACACCTCACCAATCACACCTCACCAATCACACCTCACCAATCACACCTCACCAATCACACACCTCACCAATCACACCTCACCAATCACACCTCACCAATCACACCTCACCAATCACCCACCAATCACACCTCACCAATCACACCTCACCAATCACACCTCACCAATCACACCTCACCAATCACACCTCACCAATCACACCTCACCAATCACACCTCACCAATCACACCTCACCAATCACACCTCACCAATCACACCTCACCAATCACTCACCCGACCAATCTCAACAATCACTCACCCGACCAATCACACCTCACCAATCACACCTCACCAATCACACCTCACCAATCACACCTCACCAATCACACCTCACCAATCACACCTCACCAATCACACCTCACCAATCACACCTCACCAATCACTCACTCGACCAATCACATCACTCACCCGACCAATCTGTCCAGGTGGCTGTTGTCGGTGCGGTTGACGATGCCCGAGACGAGTTTGCGTCGCTGCTGCATCAGTGACGCGTACACGCGTCGAAACTCGGCCGTCTCGCTCGGCAGCTCAATGTCCTGGAATATCTGCGGCGGGGGTCGCGCCGTCACCTCATGAAGGCACCCACCCCGCATGTGCATTGTCCGGTGACACGTGCAATGTGGGCGCGAGATCCCACACTCCAGGTCTTCAGGCCGTTCAAATATGCTTGCGCGCACATTGTGCTTTAGCTTTTACAGCGTAGCATCGTTGCAACCAAGTGCCTGATCATCGCCGAGGATTAATGCGAGGTGCAGGAGCAGGTCGAGAGATCCCAATCGAAGTCACGCGTCCACCGGTGCAGTTTCTTTAAAGATGTTCCACTGGCTCAGGTAATTGTCAAGAGATGGGGTGCTCTAGAGGGGGGGGAGAGAGAGAGAGAGAGAGAGAGAGAGAGAGAGAGAGAGAGAGAGAGAGAGAGAGAGAGAGAGAGAGAGAGAGAGAGAGAGAGAGAGAGAGAGAGAGAGAGAGAGAGAGAGAGAGAGAGAGAGAGAGAGAGAGAGAGAGAGAGAGAGAGAGAGAGAGCAGATGAGCACGGAGCGTAGCACCGATGAGGGACGCTGTCATGGTAAACAGGATAGAAAACATGAACGGCTGACCGGGCAGTTGGTCCAGGGCAGCGATGGATGGGAAGATAGGAAATACAACGTAGATAAATTGGTATTGGGGATCAATGTCAAGGTCAAATACACATGCCGGCATGACGCCAGCTCAGAACCCGGGCCAGAAGCGCCACCTGCCGGCGTGCGCTGTTGTCTCATGTTGACGAGTGTCGTTTCGCCAAATTACTCCGAGTGTCCTTTGAAGAAGCTGCCCCGACGCGTGGCCTGTAGTCCGGCTACTCTGGCATCAACTCCGACGAGTGTCTTTAACCTAAGTCCTCTGACGTGTGTCTTCTAACCAAGCTGGTCTGACGCGTGTTGTCTGAGCTTGACCAAGCTGCGGTGACTGGTGACACCTGTAGATGGAGTAAGTCGCAGCAATTTGGAGTTCACAGGGCATGTCACAGCCACGAACGCTGTGCGCCCACTTTCCTTTTTTTGTTCGAGACTTTACCCCCGAAGGGCTGAACTGACCGCCCTCAGTCTAAGCTACTCAGCCTCGTCATATCATTTGCGGACGGAATTTTATAGCCAAATATCTGAAAATATTTCAGCATGCACCATTGCCTGCATGTACCCCGCGACCAGCGATTGTTTTTCCTAAAGCTCAGGCCCATATTTACTGCTGCGTAAGCCTGGGAATATTCTGCGGACCTCCATGCTCTGGAAAGTTCCATTACATCTACGTTTTCTAGAGCTTCCCGACAATTCCAGGTGGTGCTGCTGAAGAGGTGTTTATACGCATTAAAGATAACTTATGCTGGCCACCATGATACAAATGTGAAATGCCCACGATTCAAGTACTGCTGAAGTAAGTCAAGGTGATGCCAAACATCACCTGCTAGCACTGGCATCCCAGCCGTGATGGGTCATAGGCGTTACCTTGGCACCGCTGGCAGCGTAGACGACCAGCAGCAGGATAAGGCCCAGGTGGCCGACGGCCTTTATGGCGTTACCTTGGCACCACTGGCATTGTAGGCGACCAGCAGCAGAATCAGGCCCAGAGGACCGCCGGCCTTTATGGCGTTACCTTGGCACCGCTGGCAATGTAGACGACCAGCAGCAGAATCAGGCCCAGGTGACCGCTGGCCTTCGTGGCGTTACCTTGGCACCGCTGGCTGTGTAGACGACCAGCAGCAGAATCAAGCCCAGGTGACCGCCGGCCTTCTTGAGGCGTGGTCCGAGGGGGCACCAGGGGGCGGCTGGGCGCACCACCGACACGCTGACCCGCCGCCGCCGCCGCTGCCGTTCGGGGCTGGCCACGCCCATGATGACGTCATCGCGCCATCGGGAAGGAGAGCCGGAGGCCGGCCGCCGACCGTCGACCCGCGCTGCCAGCAGTGGTGACGTCACCACTCTGCTCCGCCAGACACACGGTGGCTGGTTGGAGAAAATCGGATAGCGCGAGTTTGCTGAGAAAATTGGATCATCATCGTTATCACTGGTCGTTTTCTTCTCGTTCCGTTCTCGCTGTCATTTCCTTCCGTAAGCTTGCTGGTGTCGACGAGAACGAATGAGCGCCCGAACGACTTCGGGGTGTGGGGAGGGGAGGGGAGGTGGTTTCAAGTCAATTTTTAATCCGATGATCTGTATGTAACTCACACGGTTCATAGGTAAGTTTCTCGAGAAGTGGAGAATTCGCCAGTCTATGTCCATACGTCCATGGATGTCGACGGCTTCAGTCGAAGAACATTTTTTGTCGTTTCAGATATGTTCCGAATTACCGCTATAGATTTGCCGGCCAACTGTTCGCCGTCAGACACACTCACTAAGCATACCCACGGATAGACCTGAGTTCAAAGTGCCATTATGCAAGCGGAATACTTCATGCTCTCTACCTAAAAGTTCGAAGTGCCATTATGCAAGCGGAATACTTCACGCTCTCTACCTAAAAGCATTTCCTGTGCGTCCGGGTGCCATTTGGCAGCTGGCATAACCAATACACCTAATGATCAACTTCAGTACCTAAAACTGGACACCATCTAAGCAATACGATTCTAGGTGCAACCATGTCAGGTATTGGAAACGCGTAGCTATCATGATGACCGGGATGATACGTGCCGCTTTATCGTCCATCTCTTCCACCCACGCCGGCCCAATCGTGTGGGAAGATGGCCACAGGTCGATGCAACGAAAATGGATTGCCACTAATCAGTGTGGTGGTGGGGGTGGGGGTGGGGGGGGTGATGGCAGTTGAAAACTTTGATTTAGATGTTTTCTGACTGGCATTCTGAGTACGCTCCCCGCGCTTGTGGCATGCATGATCAGCGTAAGTACCGCAGGTGCCCATGGCTATGTTGACTTCACCTAAGCAGATCAACTGTTGCATATTAGCATTTTCATCCAATGCACTTCCACACTTTTGTGTCGTCACCAGCCTGTGCGACATCTGAAGCATGCGGCTGGTCGCTACGACATCGAATGGCATCAGTAGGTAGATGATATGGTTGGTAGCGACCACCGCACACCCGGCGCAACGTCAGTCCGCCTGTTCACCACCAGCGTCAGTCCGTCTGTCCGCCACCAGCGTCAGCCCGTCTGTCCACCACCAGCATCAGCCCGCCTGTCCGCCACCAGCGTCAGCCCGTCTGTCCGCTACCAGCGTCAGCCCGTCTGTCCACCACTAGCGTCAGCCCGCCTGTCCGCTACCAGCGTCAGCCCGTCTGTCCACCACCAGCGTCAGCCCGTCTGTCCGCCACCATCGTCAGCCGGTCTGTCCACCACCAGCGTCAGCCCGTCTGTCCACCACCAGCGTCAGCCCGTCTGTCCACCACCAACGTCAGCCTGGCTGTCCACCACCAGCGATTGAACCAGGCGACCGCCATGTTTTTCCACGTCAGCCATGACGCAGGGCAGCCAGGTTGCTGTACCCGTGCCAGCCCCGCTTTGCGACACACTTCGGCATGAAGAAGGCGTAGTCCTGGCAGAACTTAGGTAGCCATCGCCGGCTGGATCGTGTTAGTTGTTTGCATGTCGGCCGACATGGCATGTGTGCAGCTGACCTCGCATCACAATCATTGTCACGCTGTGGCCGATGGCCGATTTACGACATGGTAATGAGCGGATCGTTTTCAAAAGCCGGCGGACCTATCAGAATCCGATGATTTGGTAGCGCATGGCATGCCAGTATCAGACGGTCACCGGTCCCAGACGCTGCCATCCGTGTGAGCTTCATGCGCTTGTGGCGGCTGCTTGCCGTTTCTAAACTATGCGCAGTGATGATGACGGCGCGATATTTTTGAACCCGGTAATTTTTTTGGACCCGACAATACTTTTGGGCCCAGCGCAATTTTGATTCGGTCCCACACGTTTTTAGAGGCTTTCCATGAGTTTGGAGGCCTCTGACGCTATTTATGTGGCTGCAGAGCGATTTTCTTGTCTTGGTTTGACCTTGCGGGGTTTCTGCTTAGTTTTTCGAACTCCCGGATGACTCTTGGCTATATTTGTTTGAGTATTGGTGCAGTTTTTTCGGTCCCGGCGCGAATTTCCGGGGCCCGTTGTATTATTTATGGTCACCGATGCCAACTTATGGGATCCCTAACTATATTCATTATTTATTTGGAGTCCCGGTCGCGAATATATGGGGGCCCGAAGGAAATTTTGGGTTCCCAGGACAATTTTTGGGCGAGCCTAGGCGCGCTTTTTACGGTCCCGGCGCGAGTTTTCGGGGCCCGTTGTATTATTTATGGTCACCGATACCAACTTATGGGATCCCTAACGGAATTTGTGTGGCCCCAGTGCGATTTGTGGGTGCCCCAGCTTAATGTTACGGGGCCACGTTGAATCTACTTTGGGTAATTTTGGTCCCCAGCGCGATGTTTATGGGCCTCGGTGAGATTTTTATGGGCCCGGAGCGGTTTTGGGGGCCCTGGCACGATTTTTTTTTGCGGGGGGAAAGGAGGCTGGGTCAGTTTTGGGGTCCCCGATGCATTTTTCAGAGCCTCTGCGCAAATCTTGCAGACACACCACCTTTCAGGGAGGGCAATTTTCCCCTTGGCTCCCCCTTCGGTACGCTACTGGGCACAGAGGGTATGTTCTCCCCTCCCATGAAAAGGCACTTCCTCTCTGCCTGCAAGAAGACTGCAAGGGGTCCAGCAGTGAAAGGGGGTGGTGTAATGCTCTATGTGAATAGCTTATACAGTTCTCAAAAAGTAGCAGATGGGGTACAAAAATGTTTCTGTGGAGTCCATTTGGCTTGATGTTGCTGTGGGAAAAGGCAACAGCAATAAACTGAGGATAGGAGCTTTGTATCGATCAGGAACCTTGCCACATTCTCAGCAACTGGAGCTGGATAAGGTGATTTGTGAGGAAATCAGTAGAAACTTTCAGAGGAAATGCCTTATTCTTGGTGACTTTAATCTAAAAGGATATGAAAATGTTGGTGTTGGCTCCCCATCATGTAAACTGTTTAGGAAATGCCTTGAAGAGGACTTGTTCTTACACCAGTTTGTAACGGAACCAACCAGGCAGGGCTCATTCTTGGACCTTGTCTTCTCAGATTTAAGTGATTTAGTTCAAGACTTGACTGTAGGAGAAACTCTGGGAAGAGTGACCATAACATAGTGAGATTCAAGGCACAAGTAGCAGGGACAATCAAGGATAATTTGGCAAATATTCCAAATTTTAACAGGGCAGACTTTGACTGCATGAGAGAGGCTTTAAGTGCCATAAAATGGGAAGAAGAATTCTTTGATTTAAATGCCTGTGAAATGTGGGAAAAGTTCAAATCTTACTTGAGGGAAATTCAGATTAGACATGTCCCCCAAAAGGAAAGGCGCAAAAGAAAGGTAGGAAAGCCAGCATGGCTTACACCAGATTTGATGACAGCAATTAAGGCTAAGAACGATGCATTTAGAGTATTTAAGGAAGCTTCAAATATCGTAAATCTAAGGTCGTATCAAAAAGCTAGAGATGCTGTGAAGCAGAAAACCAGAGCAACAAAGCGAGCAAAAGAATTGGATTTGGCTAGGAACTGTAATGGGGACAGTAAAAAGTTCTTAGTTTCTACAAGCTAAGTAAAGTTTCAAGCACAATTGGTCCACTGGAAATAAATGGGACTATATTGAGTG
>JAOTOM010000954.1:0-52500 GCA_034440615.1 Ashinkailepas kermadecensis | reverse complement strand
TTGCATTCAAACTCAGTACCTCCTGATATATTGAAGGTCGTGTTTTATTATGTGCACAATATGTCGAAACCCCAGGAACATCTTAGAGACATTCTTCGCCGTATTAAAACCATCTCGATCATCCAAACTGCTGCGCAGTGCGGATGCGACCGAACTAGGTCTCAAAATTGCTGAGTTAACTTGAATTTCATGTTGGTTAGCAAGCTGTAAAACAACTGACGGAATTAAATTACTATATCAAATAACCAACCCTGACAGTGGCCGACACTTTCCACAGCGGGTCGATGCTCATGTGCCTTGCATATAGTGCCATGTATTTGAAGAGTATTGCAACGATGTTTTTTATTCGATAGTTTGAAACCTATAATTATTGTTCAAATCAGGTATTTTGTTCCCAGTCAAACCCATCAAGACGCTGGCTACGATTGGCGACTCAACTACTCCTACTCCGACTCCAACAATTTTTCAAGTGAGTCGACTTCACCATAAAGCCGCCAAATTTTGGCTGATTTCTGAGTCAATTCATACTCCGATCGGAATGAAGAACAAGCCTAGTAAAAAATTACATGATGTGCTTTTTATATGTACATCGAAATCACCTGTTGACTTTAACGTCCTAAACAAACTTGGCAGAGATGTTGCGGCGAGTACATGACTGAGGAAATAATGGTACCACTCGATAGCTCGTACTTGTACTTGCGCCACTTTAAGTATTAGCTCATTAGATCCAATTGGTCCAAATAATGCAATAGACGTTATGATTCGGGGTATAAATTCGCGCGCCAGTCATGTTATATATAAAGCTGCGCTACTTTAGTTGTCTCTGCTGAAGTGTTAAAAATAAATGCCGAAAAATAACGGAACTTTGGACTGCATGATTTAAGTGGCCAAATCCCAGAAGAGTAAGCATTTATGATAAGTGCTCTGACGTGATGTTTTAAGTTCCGCGTCAAATTATCTGACACAGTGGCCATGCTCCTTATCGGGAAAAAAGTACGCCTCCCGTAGCTATCGGACCTGCGTGATATGCTGAACCTGGAACCCAGTGCGCCTGGCAGTCGCTATATCACAACAGGACCGGCGTTCTGTATCCATCAGAGCACGCATGCCGCTCGAAGGCATCAACTTCGAAGGCCGAAGGCCGGTCCATAAAGTACATTATATATGGTCTTGAAATATTTATACATTGCTGAAAACGGAAAATTGGTCCCCGACCATTCCGCACTCCACACCTGCGTAAGAAGTTGCAGCTCCGTCCCCCGTCAAAAGGTGGGATCTGGATGCACCGTAGTTGGGATGAAGGAATGTTTGCGAAAAGAATCATCAAGTGTGTAGACGTCATGGGTGCAGAATGAAGTGGATATAATCTGTATATCACGTTTTGGCGTAGATTAGGTCATATGACAGACCCTCCAATACATTTTGAGAATAAATTGAGGTGCCCCCCCTCTTAACTGAGGTCATTCCGCTGCCACTGGCAGGGGCTCTTCTTGGTTGCACTCCGTGGACACAATTAACTAGTTAATGACCAAATTTGTTAATTAGCTTTCCCGGGAATGCTGAAAATGAACCTCTCTAATCCTTATAATGCTTGCCTGAGCTGTTTTTAAAGATGTCCAGGGTACTGCTACTTACAATGGAGTTTGATAGCTGATTCAAATGTTCAACTACCCTGTTGGTGGAGAATGACTGTCTTAACCTTGTCCTGCTATGGTTAACTTTAAGTTTAAATTGATGACCTCTAATTGCATACTTTCTATTTGTTATTAATGTTGTTCATCTCCGTATTATTATACAAAGAAAGCTAATGGTAGCCTGCATTCAAACAATCTCTGGCTTCACATATTACCTTGATGTATATATATATATATATATATATATATATATATATATATATATATATATATATATATATATATATATATGGGCTATATATATGGGCTATGTATATATATATATATATATATATATATATATATATATATATATATATATATATATATATATGTCCGGAACGGGCATGCGCCCCATTATGAACATAAAAGAGCCCTGGCTGGGCACAGGCTCAATATCCACGGGTCGGTCTTGTCCTGGTTATTGTTTTGAAGAGCCCCTAGCACTGATGCCAACTGGGCATTAGGGTGTAGTAGGCCAAAGCCGGAAGGGTTGAATCCCATCAGGAGGGGCTGCGTCCCTCCTGAGATGAGATTTAAAGCACATGTAGCAGGTAAAATTAAGGATAATCTAACAAAGGTTCCAAACTTTAACAGGGCAGACTTTGATAGCATAAGAGTGACTTTAGGTGACATTAGATGGGAAGAAAAATTCTGCAATTTGAATGCCTGCGAATTGTGGGAAAAATTCAAGTCTTACTTAAGGGAAGCTCAGATGAGACATGTGCCCCAAAAGCAAAGGCACAAAATACAAGTAGGAAAGCCGGCATGGCTTACACCAGATTTGAAAAGAGCAATTAAGGCTAAGAAGGATGCATTTAGAATGTTGAAGGAAGCTTCAACTATCATAAATCTAAGGAGGTATCAAAAAGCTAGAGATGCTGTGAAGCAGAAAACCAGAGCAGAAAAGCGAGCAAAAGAATTGGACTTGGCTAGAAACTGTAATGGAGATAGCAAAAAGTTCTTTAATTTTTACAAGCTGCATAAAGTTTCTAGCACAGTGGGTCCACTGGAGGTGAACGACACAATATTGAGTGAAGATGTTCAGATGGTTGAGGAGCTGAGCAAACAGTTTAAATCAGTATTTACAGTGAAAGATATGACCAATCTGCCAGCCGTAGATCATGGGTCAGTGACAGGGGATAGGATAAGTGATGTTGACTTGATTGATAGTGATGTTGTTCTCAATCATATCAGGAAAATAAAGTCAAACAATGCAGCAGGACCTGCTGAAATTTATGCTAGGCTACTGCGTGAAGCTGAAAAGGAACTGGCAATTCCACTTAGTGTAATATTTTGTATTGCGTGTAAAGAAAGCATACGACCTTCAATATACCAGGAGGTGCTGAGTTGACATCAAAAGTAACGTTAAGGATTATACTTTATTGCACAACGTTTCGGCCAGGGGCCATCGTCAGGAGTGATATAAAAATGTCAAGTTTAGCAATTGAAAAAGAAGCACGCGAGAAAAAAAGCGTGCAAAAGACACGTGGAATGCAGAAAAGCCTCCTCAGTGGTGCAGACACTTAAGGAAACCCCAAACCAGAAACAAACTATGTCAAGATAGAATCCTCTGAGGAAGCCCGAGCCGATGGTCCACATACATATCGATACATACACTCACGCACATATACAGACATAGATCCAATATAACGCGTAATACATAAAATATAATTTATGTTTATGTAATTTAAGTGATATACCAAGACGTCGTTTGCGTGTTTAGTTGCGGCCGTAGATTACGTATGTGTAGAGATTCGAGGACCTTTAGATCAGCGTTGTCCCTGGCTGTTGCTAGAATTTCTACTTTGAAGTTTGTGTTAGTGTCGCTGTGTTCCATGTTGGAATGTTTGTCGATCATGTGTTCGCCTAAAGGTGTGTATGCTCTTCGAAGTCTGGCATCTCCCAAGTGCTCATTGTACCTATCCCTGATACTACGTTTGGTTTCACCGACATAAAATATTCCAAGACAGCGGTTGCACGTTATTTTATAAACTACGTTTTTTCGCGTGCATCTACCTTTGAGCCCGTTGATACAGGTGTGGCACGTTCTTCTACCAGCAGGGCATGGCGGAATTTCCAGGGCTGAGCGGACCAGGTAAGATTTCAGCGTAGGTCCGCTAGTCCAGGCTACCCTAACATGGTTTAGATGAGACGAACGGATGGCTGCGTTTACCTGTCGACATAGCTGGTCATCGACAAATGGAAGTCTCATGTAAACATAGTTGGGTTTACTACCCGCTCGATGCCGACGTTGCCCACTTATCCTACTCCTGTTGTGAGGGTGAACAGCACGAGCGGCGGAGTGTACCCGATGCGCTGGGTATCCGTTTTCCAGGAAAAGAGTTGTCATCTTCGCAAGGCTCCGCTCGCATGAAATAGTATCGGAGGAGACTCGTGCTGCTCTCCTCATTTGGGATGTTAAAACGGCCTTTTTAGTAGCCATCGGGTGGGCCGAATCATAGTGCAAGATGATGGGGGCTGCCATAGGTTTAAAGTACAGTTCGGTGTTGTAGCTCCCATCAGCCTGAACTACAAACAACGTATCAAGGAAAGGAATCGAACTGCTATGACCAGTGTCTTCTAAGGTGAACTTGATGCTGGAGTGTTGTTGGTTAATTTCTGCAAAGAAGTCGAGCAGAGAGGCCAAGCCATGTGTCCAAACACCAAAAATATCGTCTATATACCTCATGTAGAGAGCTGGTTTCAAATAATACGAAGCTAAGAAGATCGACTCAAGGCGGTGCATAAAAGCAATCGCTAAAGGAGGTGCACATCGGTTACCCATAGCCACTCCTTTTGTTTGCTTGTACATGGAGTTACCGAAACGTATGAGGTTATTGCTGAAAATATGTGTTGGTAATTTCACACAGACCTGTACCCCAATCCCGAAAAGGCAAATGTCATCCAGATTGTCCTCGATTAGACGAATCACAGCATCTATTCCCTCCTTTATCGGAATGCTGCCATATAGATTTGTCACGTCCATGGTGAAAACAATACTGCCTTCCGGAAGTTTGGTAGGGAACGTTTCTTTCACCCTCTGTAGGTACGACTCCGTGTTTGTCAGATGGGCGGGAACCAACGGAGTCGTACCTACAGAGGGTGAAAGAAACGTTCCCTACCAAACTTCCGGAAGGCAGTATTGTTTTCACCATGGACGTGAAAAATCTATATGGCAGCATTCCGATAAAGGAGGGAATAGATGCTGTGATTCGTCTAATCGAGGACAATCTGGATGACATTTGCCTTTTCGGGATTGGGGTACAGGACTGTGTGAAATTACTAACACATATTTTCAGCAAAAACCTCATACGTTTCGGTAACTCCATGTACAAGCAAACAAAAGGAGTGGCTATGGGTAACCGATGTGCACCTCCTTTAGCGATTGCTTTTATGCACCGCCTTGAGTCGATCTTCAGAGCTTCGTATTATTTGAAACCAGCTCTCTACATGAGGTATATAGACGATATTTTTGGTGTTTGGACACATGGCTTGGCCTCTCTGCTCGACTTCTTTGCAGAAATTAACCAACAACACTCCAGCATCAAGTTCACCTTAGAAGACACTGGTCATAGCAGTTCGATTCCTTTCCTTGATACGTTGTTTGTAGTTCAGGCTGATGGGAGCTACAACACCGAACTGTACTTTAAACCTATGGCAGCCCCCATCATTTTGCACTATGATTCGGCCCACCCGATGGCTACTAAAAAGGCCGTTTTAACATCCAAAATGAGGAGAGCAGCACGAGTCTCCTCCGATACTATTTCATGCGAGCGGAGCCTTGCGAAAATGACAACTCTTTTCCTGGAAAACGGATACCCAGCGCATCGGGTACACTCCGCCGCTCGTGCTGTTCACCCTCACAACAGGAGTAGGATAAGTGGGCAACGTCGGCATCGAGCGGGTAGTAAACCCAACTATGTTTACATGAGACTTCCATTTGTCGATGACCAGCTATGTCGACAGGTAAACGCAGCCATCCGTTCATCTCATCTAAACCATGTTAGGGTAGCCTGGACTAGCGGACCTTCGCTGAAATCTTACCTGGTCCGCTCAGCCCTGGAAATTCCGCCATGCCCTGCTGGTAGAAGAACGTGCCACACCTGTATCAACGGGCTCAAAGGTAGATGCACGCGAAAAAAACGTAGTTTATAAAATAACGTGCAACCGCTGTCTTGGAATATTTTATGTCGGTGAAACCAAACGTAGTATCAGGGATAGGTACAATGAGCACTTGGGAGATGCCAGACTTCGAAGAGCATACACACCTTTAGGCGAACACATGATCGACAAACATTCCAACATGAAACACAGCGACACTAACACAAACTTCAAAGTAGAAATTCTAGCAACAGCCAGGGACAACGCTGATCTAAAGGTCCTCGAATCTCTACACATACGTAATCTACGGCGCAACTAAACACGCAAACGACGTCTTGGTATATCACTTAAATTACATAAACATAAATTATATTTTATGTATTACGCGTTATATTGGATCTATGTCTGTATATGTGCGTGAGTGTATGTATCGATATGTATGTGGACCATCGGCTCGGGCTTCCTCAGAGGATTCTATCTTGACATAGTTTGTTTCTGGTTTGGAGTTTCTTTAAGTGTCTGCACCACTGAGGAGTCTTTTCTGCATTCCACGTGTCTTTTGCACGCTTTTTTTCTCGCGTGCTTTTTTTTTCAATTGCTAAACTTGACATTTTTATATCACTCCTGACGATGGCCCCTGGCCGAAACGTTAAGCAATAAAGTATAATCCTTAACGTTACTTTTGATGTCAACTCAGCACCTCCTGGTATATTGAAGGTCGTATGCTTTCTTTACACGCAATGTCTAAAACCCAGGAGCATCTAAGAGCCATTCTTCGTTGTATTAAATAATATTTTGTAGATCAGTTTCACAAAATGAAATTCCAGAAGATTGGAAAATGGCAAATGTAGTTATAATTTTCCAGGAAGGCGAAAGAGGGAAAGTTGAGAACTATAGACCCGTAAGTCCCACATCCCTAGGCTGCAAGATACTTGAATCAATTATCAAGGATATAATAGTTAGTTTTCTGGAGGGAAACCGATTGATTCAAGATTATCAGCATGAGTTTAGAAAAGGTCGATCATGTCTCACAAATCTCTTGGACTTCTTTAATTTTGCTACAGACCAGTTTGATCGATGACATCAGGTTGATGTAGCATGTCTTGATTTCAGTAAGGCCTTTGATAAGGTGCCCCATAAACGGTTAATGATGCAGTTTCCGGTCCATGGTATTGCAGGTAGCCTTCTAAAATGGATAGAGTTATGGCTTTCAGACAGGCAGCAGAGAGTGATGTTAAATGGTACAAAGTCATCATGGCAAGACGTCCTAAGTGGAGTCCCCCAGGGGTCAGTACTGGGACCACTATCGTTCATTATATTTGTAAATAACATCGAAAGTGGCCTAAGCAGTATGGTTTTGAAATTTGCCGATGATTTGAAAGTCTTTAGGGCTATCACAGGACAAAATGAGGGCCTCACTACAGAGGGACATGGATGAGCTGGTGAAGTGGTCTGAAAAGTGAAAAATGAAATTTAACTCTGATAAGTGTAAAATCATACATGTAGGTAGACAGCATATCAGGGATCCATACTTGATGGGTGGCCAAGTACTAGCTGTGACTAAACAGGAGAAGGATTTAGGTGTTATTTTGCGCACAAAATTGGAGGCATCAGAGCAGACTGAAGAAGCTAGGAAAAGAGCACTAAGAATGCTTGGGGCAATAAATAGGAATGTATCGTACACAAGTGAAGAAATCATCAGGAAGCTTTACTGTGCCTATGTCAGGCCGCATTTCGAATACTGTGTCCAAGCTTGGTCCCCTAGTTATGAAAAAGATTGTTGGCTTTTAGAGAGAGTGCAAAAGAGGGCTACACAAATGGTTAGGGGTACAAGCGCCTTCGGCCCTTGCTCCGCTGCGGTAAGACACAACAATTGGCGTTGGTTTCATGTCAATCGGTCACATGGTTCGGCGGCTATGCCCATTTTATTGGAATTCATTTCCCTGCTCCCGAATATTTATATTTACAGAATCTGTCCTGCGGAGGTGTCACCGCTGAGAAAGCGCGCGCACCCCATCGTTTTTTCGACGGCTGGCGAAATTCGTGGGAACGGGTGGTCAGGCCGGCTCCCAGCTTGAAGCGCAAACCGCCGGCGAAAAATGTCGTCTGGTAAGGGTTGCGGGCATCAACGATTGCAACCAAATTATTTGCGATGGGGAAAATCCGAAGGAACCGTGGGCATCACAAAGCTTGGGCTATCTGCGCATGCAACTTTCTCCCCGAAATGTCATCGGGCAGTGGTGTGGGGACAGTGTAAAGCGGAGCTGGTAAACATCTTACGACCGGGCCCCCGGGCGGCCGGGCCGATGGCCGGATGTGGCAAATCGTCGGTTGTGCCGGGCAGCCGATCAAAATATCACAATAACTTTAATTATGTCAGGTATATTGTCTTACTATTTTTAGCGTGAGCAAGTCCCAATGCATCGATTGCGTCCACCAAGTTACATGTCATTCGGATCAGAAACAAGAAGTTAGCGGGTTGGTTTCTAGAACCCGCCACCAATACGAAGGAGGATTCGGACGTCACCAATGCGAGGGTTAAGACTAGATCCCATTGCATTTAAGAATTTAGCCACAAGAGTAGGTGCATTTACCTACTATGCATCGATATTAACTAAGAAACGTCAGGCTTAAAATAAAACATAAGCCAATATCCAACTCGGATTACGAGAAACATCTTGAATGAATTCATCGTCCTGCAGCATCTCGCGCGAATTGATCGACCTGCCATCTGTTAACAAGAGGTGAACCAGAGGTTTCTACGTCTTCCCGTTTGCCGCGCCGTCAAATGCGATAAGGTCGAACATGATTTCACGTAGCATATTTTCGCGGGAACGGTGTGGACATTGTGGCCTGTGGACGTTATGAACTGTGGACATTATGAACTTGTGGGCATTGTGACCTGTGGACATTACGAGCTGTGGACATTACAAGCTGTGGAAGTTGTGAGCTGTGGATATTATAAGCTGTGGACAATATGAGCTGTGGACATTATGAGCTGTGGACGTTATGAACTGCGAAAATAATGAACGTGTGGACATTATGAGCTCCAGCTCGTGGACATTATGAGCTGTGGACAGTATGACCTGTGGACATTATGAACTCGTTGATATTTTGAACTCGTGGACATTATGAACCTGTGGACGTTATGAGCTTGTGGTACTTACGAGCTGTGGACACTGTGAGCTGTGGACATTGTGACCTGTGGACAGTGCGAGCTGTGGACATTATGACCTGTGTACATTATGAGCTGTGGACATTGTGAGCAGTGGAAGTTATGAACATGTGGACATTGTGACCTGTGGACACTATGAGCTGTGGACATTATGAATTTGTGGACACTGTGAGCTGTGGACACTATGACCTGTGGACATTATGAATGCCCCCCGAATACAGGTGCCAGGGGAATGCTTCTGATGGGAACGTTTTGCTTTGATTTTCATTTGATGACATGGCTAGTTCAGTCAGCGATTATATCGAACTGCCAGGATAATCCATATTATTGATGTCCCCGAGTCTGTCAATGGTGAAATTGAAGTGGTCTTCTAGAAAGGTTCTAATTCTGGCATGGATGTATGCATCATGAGACGTTCGATCACATCGATAACAACGATACTTACCACCATTATGTGCACCAAATTGGCTCCCTTTTCGATTACTTGTTTCCACCATAGCGAAAGCATGCTATTCGCGTGTCAAGCGCCTCTGTTGTCATTACTTTTGCTCAATACAACATTAAGTTCAAAATTGGAGGTATCATATATGAAGGAAACATCCTACAATATAGAAGTGAAGCGAAGTGAATGGGCGTGCAATTTGGAAAATTGACTGTTCTCACGTGAGAAGAAAGGTAATTTCATTGGCTATATAATGAAGCAATAATTGACGAAACCGGTTGCGGAATTTAGAAGCCGTGGTGTTTGGAAAATATCCCCAATTCCATCAGTTGTATTTTATGGGGGAGCTGCTGTATTCGCCTGTACCAAAATTGTCGTTATTGTATGTTGCAAAAGTCACAAGTCACAAGAATCATATCAAGTCACAAGAAATGAATTACCATCTTCTGCGATAACATCGGTCAATTACTGTCCGAGTTGTCAGGGGGTTTGAAAGTGCTCCCTTTGAAAGTGCTTTGCCGGCAAGCGGAGCCATCCCGCACCAGAGTTAAGTTAAATATTAATTAGTTGTTGTCAATCACTCAAAAATGTTTCAAAACGGATGCATCAAATGACCACACTGTAAGTAAAAGACAATTTGTGCAATCCCGAAGCACTTTTATACCAGCTAATTTGTTCGCCTGTAGCCACCTTCGCTGCCTCATATAATAGCTCACTCAATATCACTATCACTCGCACACTAACTGCGCACAAAGCGCATGATTTTCAGTCATCTAGTGGGTGGATAGTAATAGAGCATATATTTTCCAGGGGGTCCATATCACAAGTACCAAAGGTCATAAGTACCAAGATTCATAAGTTCCAAAGCTGCCAGATAACTTCTAAAATATCCGCGGGCAGGGCGGATTCACAAGTACCAAAGGTCATAAGTACCAAGATTCATAAGTACCAAAAATAGTTCTGAATTCTACCGCTAGATGACACCGTAGACGCCCAACGGCACCTGAGCTTACTTGCGTGCCGACAGATGGCAGGCTGTATTGCTCCAAAAAGGCTACCAAACTCATCAGCCTGTGAATTATCAACAAATTATAGTGCTTTTGTGTATGGAAAAACATGACAATCCAAGCGTAGTCAACAAAGTAAAGTTGCCAGTTCAGCTCCTCCCTGTTGTATGGTGGACGAATGTAGGGATGCTTCCGCTTCAGGATTGCCATATTTTAATTTGGCAGTGTCTCCCTTTGAACAGTATCTTATGTATGAGTATCAAGCTCATGTTCTTCATTAGGGATGGTGATACGGAACCTTTTTCGGTAAATTTGTCTTAAAAGGTGTTTGTCATTGTACAAGACATTTTATTGCAACTCACTTCACTCCATCGTATGGGAAAGCAGGTCTCACTTTGCTAGATTCCAGCACATGTATGAATCTGTGGAAATGAGCTGGCAGATCAGGCTGCAGGGCATGCAGCACACTCCCCATGTCGCTGTGCGCTTCCATTTCCTGCTATTGACCACTACCCAATTATATCATCATTGCTTTTCAGGCAGTGGCAGGAAAGCTGGGACCAAATAGAACAAAGCAAATTAAAGCAAATCAAACCACACTTGGCACTGTGGCCCTCATCATTCAGTCAAACTAGAAGGGATGAAGTGGCCATTTGTCGCCTCATAATTGGTCACATGCTAGCAACACATATTTACTGTGCAGGGACGACAGACCGGAATGTGTTAAGTGTAATGCAGTGCTGACTGTGCACCATGTGCTGGTGGCATGCCCAGCATATGTAGAGCACAGGCCGCACTTCGGATATGAAGAGCGTACTCTGGGATTAGTGGACTTACTTGGAAATGATTCCCAATTTATATATAACCAGTTTTGGCCTTCCTTGCAGAGATACTATTTCAAGTGATATATGCACCTGGGTGATATCTTACTCCCCAGACATCTTTTATTTGAATGTGGCAATCTGACACATGTAAGCAAGTTTGTTATGGGTGCAATATAACCTGCATAGGTTGACACATCCTAAAACCCCAATAATCATCATCATCTTAACAGGTGTCTGCAACACAACTTCATGTAAAGGAATTATGTATGGTATTTTTATGTTTCAAGGTGCTTCAGGACTTGTGGAGTTTTCCTTCAGAACACGATGTTAGTTAACACGCTTCAGAAGATGTGACAACTTGTTTTTGCACCTTGTTCTTACCTCTCAGTCGATTGAATTGGATTGGAAATATTTTTGACAACTCGCCCCAAGTGAAAAACAAACTTAAGCACTGCTACTTAAATATATTACCTGTCCAAGTATGTATATTAAGAAGGCATATTAACAGAAACAGAATTGAACAACAATGCACCTAAGCATGCATCCACAAGCGCAGATTGTGTATGCATGACATGTTCCAAGAAATTGAGTAAATTTGTGTTTTACAGGGATTTTTTAATTTGTGGATGTTTTCATGAATATCATGTTTATGAACATGATTTTGAAGATCCCATCACTTCCTTCCTGCACTGATACTTGCTTTTCAGGCACCAATGATCAACTCTGGTCAAAGTGCCCTAAAGCCAAAATAACTAACTAACTATTTGCTTTACAGTTGGAGACAGCAAACATATACTGAACCAATACTGCATCATCCAACTTGCACTGCTGTGTGTGTCAAATGGGCCCAATGGGCACCAAACGACCTTGTAGTGTGCATGCCCTTAACCCAGAATAATCAGGGGACGAGTGGTCTAGGGGTAAGATGCTCGTCTCACAATCTTTTTCTCTTTTCTTTCTTTTTCCCCCCCCCACAATGGGGGGGAGGTTTGGGGGCGTTTTTTTCCTCAACAGTCGGTGTAAAATCCCTTTTTCCCCCCCCCCACCCGCGGGGGGGGTGGGCGGCTTTATTACTCAACAGTGCGTGTCGTAAAACCAAATAACCAACCCAACCAACCAGAATAATCAGCACTGCTGTTCACTGTCCCATAATTTATTCATAATTACCATCATCCATCATCTGGTGTTTATCAGAGGTGGTGAAGAATAAATTAAACACTCCATTTAGTAAATTCAAAATTCCTTTATGTCAAAATGTTTAGTTTCCAGCTTCATTCCACGCACCTTGCCCACATGTAACAGTACACAGTTTGACATTGACAATTTGCTCTCCCACTTTAGATCCTTCCAAGTCATTCTTGGCTTCAACTAAAACATTTTCAGATATGGACTAAAAATGTATACAGTATTTAATATTAATGAGAATTCGTTTCAATCAATTTTTTGTGGCTTTCATTCACACCAATTGTTGCCTGGTGGTGATAAGAAAATGATGGTAAATTGTCTGTTTTTAGTATAATTTGAACTAAGCATTTTTGCTTCCATAACCAATACCCTGATATGCAGTAAGAAATGAATCAGTTGGTGCACAAGCATCCTGCTCGTGAGTTGTGCTGTGAATATTTATATGTGCGAGGTGTGAGCATGTCAGGAGTATCTGTTATGGATGTATAGACTTGTTTGTTGTCAATGAAGTATACTTTTGTGATTGTTTTATGTACTGTTGCTCAGGAAATTGGCTCATAACCATATCCTTCACTAATTTAACCATAGCACCAATTTGTCATCTGGCAGTCATACATTGGCTGCCAGATGCAGTAGAACTGAGTGCAATCTCCAAGTAAATTAGAAAGCATGTTGTTATTTGTTGTTGTTCATAGGTTTATTTCTACTTATTTTAGGGCTGTATAACCAATGCAGTTGATGCACCCAAAACCCTAATAACTAACTAACTACTTATTTTAGGAGAGTAAGTGTTAGAAACTATTTTGTTCAAATCAAATAGTTTCTATTCACATCAAAACTGAGTGAATATATTTGGTTATTGCTTCTAATGGACAAGTTTCACACAATGGGTTTCTGGTTGCAAGAATATGGTAATAATACTTTGTAGACAAAACTGAAATACTTTTCTCACAGAAGAAGCATTTACAGCATAATTTAATAATTTTACTGATCAGTTGTCATTGATTTAAAAACTTTGTAGCAATGACATCACATGTGTGGTGTCTCATAGCGGCCAAGCCTGAAACGCACAGGGAACTATATGTTGGATTGTTTCATGCCAAGTTTTTCAACCAACTCATGTCGTGGATACCAAGGCAAGGGCTTGTGATACTGAAATGTTGCCAATTTTTATGAAAATATGAAGCTTGAAAAGGAGGCAGTCTATCATGGTGGCAATAAAGCAACTAACATTTATATTTCAAATCCAGCACAATGTGGTGCATGCAAACAGCAAACGTTTGTACTGTGTTTATGGGTAAAATGAGTAAAATAATGGAAAACACAATAACATAAATTATGTGTGGCTTAACTGAACAAACACCATGGCTCCCCCCCAGCAAAACAGAAGCTGTATATGCCTAGTTCCATAATTGGCATTCCATAGTGGGGTAAACTTCAAGTTGCATCCCAATGCGACAATTGCTCGAGTTTCGTGCACTTTTTCAATTTTTTTCATAGGTTATGTTAGGTTAGGCTATGCTACACTTTTTGCATTATTTTTCTGCTATATTACCCATCTCCAAGCCCACTTTTGGTGTTATTTTGCAGCCAACTGAAAAGTATGCATTTCCGGAGAAAATAAGTGGCCACATCATGTTGACCAAATTCATGAGTATTGTGCTGAAAAAAAAATTCCAATAATTCCGTCGGCATACAATTTTTGGGTTGGTTTCGGACCCTACTCGTCGAGCACCTTCCGATGACACCACTTTCGTTTTGTGTGCAATGCTTAGTGTGTAAATTAGGGTGGTGGTATAAAGGACCCCTGCCCAAAATGGGGTGTGATGATCTGACCAGAAAGATGAGAAGAGGAGAAAGAAAGGGTGGGTTAATAGCATAGCTAATCCATCGCAAGCCATATAATCAACTATCATAATCACATGCTTATCTCCTCCCAGTATTCATACAGACCATGCCATTCGATAGAGGATGCCCTGGTCGACACTGTCGAGTGGATCACACGTGTCGACCCTGGTCACATCTTCGGACATCTCCATCGACCTGAGCAAAGCATTCAGCACTGTCGACCATGGTGTCCTCATGCAAAAGCTGCAGTGGTATGGAGTCGACACAAGGTGGTTCCATAGCTACCTCTGACCAGCAGCAAGTGGTAAGGGTCTTTATCCCTTCCTGCTATCCCATGGTGTTCCTCAGGGGTCCCTGACCGGTCCCTTGCTCTTTAGCATCTTCGCAAATGACTCGCCAGCATACCTTCCATATGTACGTCGAGCATCATATTCCGTTGGCACCCAGCTGCTAGACTGCACATCCTGATGATTTAACCATTATTAAACCCCAGCAGAACAGCATTCTTGTTATTCAGTCCTACTTCATATCCAACTCCCTGAAGATGAACCCCACTAAGGCTACCCTACTCCCTGTCAGCATGGTCTAATCCCTCAAGAAAGCCATATCGAATCAACTGCGACGGTGGTTGAGGCGCTGGAGCCACTGCCTTTCTGCCTCAGCATGTCATGCAGGCTCTTTCCCTGCATTAGCTTTTTGTTGGCTTTGGCCAATTTTAACTGCATCCAAAGCAGCGACATACACAGGCAGTGTATGTCTCCCTTGAACACAGGTGGTCATTTGTGCTGCTCCAAACTTTGTATAGCTTTGGAGAATTTTAACTGCATATGAAACAAAGTGTTGTGCATATTAACATTTAATTCATACACAAAATATTGCAGTAAATTAACCATGTCTGTTGGCTGCAGTGCCTAGCTCCTTTGTAGCCGTATAAGAATATGAATGCGTTGGAACTGACACAGCAAGTTTGTACCCAAACATGTCGCTTCACGTGCTCGCCTTTATAGCCTGCGGGTGGGATAGCCAGTTGGCAACTGACCCACAAAAACCGGGAACGCGGCACCGGGGTGGCCGTGTCGGGGCATTGACGGCATGTAAAACTCCCGGTCAAAATGTTGTTGAAGTGACATTTGTATGTCCAGTGGTGGGGCTACAGTTCTACAGTTCATGCAAAAAGCTATGCTTATCAGAGGACCCTAGTAGGAATTCAGACGAAATGTGTATTTTTTTAAAATTTGTATTGACTTTGAATCAATAAGAGTACCTACTCCTAATGCTCATGCAGTAAAAAAAAATCCTATATGTAAGATGTGTTTACTGCTTGCTCTCAAACTCACTTTCTAAACCTCTTGTAAAAAAACTCTTGTTTTTGTGATTGGAAAAGGCTACTATTCTGGGAGATTTTAACTGACCAATGGTACACTTGGCAGGTGATGTGGCTGGTAATCTGGTTACTCCTTCCAAAGACAGATCTTTTGTTGATGCCTTCCATTGACCTGCTTTAATGGGTGCATCAGTCTACCTTTGCAGGTTCAGGAAATAACCGACTAAATTATAACATTTCAGGCAGATTCGAATGGGCTGGTGGTGAATATTTCCACCTCTTCTGCCTTAAGACAGTTAGACAGTATCTGTGCTGTGTCTGTCTGTACATATATTTGTGTTAAAGCCGGTGCTAGGAATGTGGCAGTCCTCACCGAACCTCGCGACGGGAGGAAGTAACGCTCTGCCGATTGAGGATTGGCCATACATTCGCGACACAGCTATATACTGACCGGTGATGACCAACCTTTATGCCCACGCTGTTCGTCACCGCTTACCGTATATCATGTTTTAGTAGATTGTGTACTGCTGGACCCTCCCCGACGCCAGATTTTAGGACGGGTAAACATCGACACTTTACGAATGCTACTAAACAATGACTCTGGGGTTGTATCGTCTGGAGACATTTTTACTTCCCTTCAACAAGCCCGTTTTGATGTTGTATATCGTCGCCCCTGAAGACTATTAACTACTGACTACTATAGGAGCATAGTATATTAGCTATCAACACAGTTATGGGCGCAAAATGACCTTTGCAGTCGACGCGCCCCTAAACACCAATCCACCACTACATATATTTGTGTTTGTGCATATGTGTGTACATGTGTTTGTGTCTGTGTGTATGCCTGTTTGTGTGTGGGTCTGTGACTGAGTGCGCTCCCTTGCCTGTCCTCAGTTTGGATTACGGTTATGATGGTGAAACCCACCTCTCAACGTTCATCTGATCGTCGCAGCCTAATGTTGTGCCTGACTAATTTACATTTGTAAATCAGGACTGAAAAATTCCATCGACATGTTCGTGGTGTCTTCAGTGGCGATGTATGCTGCCTCAAGCAGTCGACGTTGTTCGGTGAGGTAGTCATTGCAATACCACTGCATCCTTCCATTTGGGCTGGTACCCATCCCTATTATCAACTATCATCCCCATATCAGCATGCACAACCACAACACTAGAGGTCCGTTGGTGTCTTAAATCCTGTAGTAATCCTGTAATAAATAAAAGGACCTTTGTTGTGGTTAAGACCATTGGTACCATTTAACATTTGTATGGGCGCTGTATGACCAACGCAGTCGATGCGCCCCTAAGCCCAAATAACCAACCAACCAACCTTTATTGTGGCAGCATAGCTTTATGCTTCCATCATGCTTCCTGTGGTGGTTGAGAGGCCTCATGTGACAGTCATGGAACCTGTCTATCTCACTCCATTAACGTTGCACGTTTGACCAAAAAGGCGCGGGTGTAATACAGGATTTCTTGGCTTCTCGTCACAATACAACACAATGCCATGTACACATGGCATTGCACAACACAGTGGCAAACAAGGTGCCATGTACCCCGGCAAAACCGTTGGCTGGCCGGTGACGGTGATGGTCCGCATCAGCCGTTCTCCGGGAAGCATGGCGGCCCCTGTAACGGCCAGAATCCCAGTGATAAAATATTCGTCAAATAGGGTGGAATATACCACTTTCTGAACACTGAACCGACATCCCTTCCAACGAAGTACGGACATCGTGCTTCGTGATGTCTTTATGAAGCCTTCATATCTAATTTATAACAGTAGCTTGTTGATACACATCACATTTATACATATAATTGCGGATTGCAATGCATGAAAATCTCTTAGCCAATTTCATGTAAGAGGATTACCAAGGATGTGGTCTGCTATACAGTATCGGTTGATAGGGATAGGTATTTTGCGTCGTTATCGATAAAATAGTTATCCCTAAATTAGGCGTCTCAAAACAAATGGAAAAGGTTCACATATGAGTACGCCATTCGATCAAAATAGTATTGGAAGACCTTATAAGTTATGCTATGTGACATCGTTTCCACGGTGAATTTCGACATCCTACTGTTATCGTTTCGATATCTCACTCACGCCTAACGCAAAACTATTATTTGAGCACTGCAGACAGAATCCCGTCATCCCCTGTAGCAGTAATACATTATTAATGAAATAGAGTGGAATATACCACTCTCTGAACATTAAATTGACATCCCTCTGAACGGAGTATCGACGTCCTGCTTCATGATGAGTCATCATGAAGTCTTCATATCTAATTTCTACCAATATATTGTTGGTAAATATTGAGTTCATACTCACCATTGCTGATTGTGACACACTAAGAACTCTTAGCACAATCCCAGGCAACATAATTGTCTATGATATGGTCTGTTATACAATATCAGTTGATCAGGATAGGTATTTTGCATCGTTATCGCTGAAATATCTACCCCTAAATTAGCTATCTCAAAGCAAAGGAAAAAGTTGGATCTGTTGCTTCTGTTGGATCAAAATTGTTTTTGAAGAACTTATAATTGATGTTAAATGACATCGTTTCCATGTCGATTTTTGACATCCTACTGTACTCGTTTCGACATCTCACACCTAACGAAAAATCATTATTTTAACACTGCCCTGTAGTAACGGCTGGGACCCCGCCCTTACAGACTCCTTTGTTTGAGTACGAAATATTGCCCTTACTTCGTGTACTCTTGGTACAAAAAATATTTTTAGGTAACCGAATTTCCATACATATCATAGTGTCGCACCTTTCCTACTTACCTAGAAGAAAATCGCACGCCATCCGGCGTATCGGTGCTGGTCTTCGTTGCCCTGAAACCGCGTCCGGCAAACAGGGCACCGGGCGCCCATCAGCCACAGCTGATTTCTACAGTCGGCGCAGACCAGGTGGCCGCACCGAAGTGCTTCCAGCTGGGGGGTATCCAGATACGGAGCACCTCGGTCCGACCGCCTGCGGTGACAGAAGAATATCAGAACATGTATGTCACAAGCGCGGCTTTGGTTCACGATCAACGTTGGAAAAGCAGCCTCATTCTGGACGTTTGTCACATAATATTCTCCAGAAAAGCTATCATCTCCAGAGACTATTATAGATCCCCATGTCTTGGTAAGATCTCCAGCCTTGTGTGGTACAACTCGAATTCTCCATCCTGCACTGAACACAATGCAATTGTAAACGTGTGTAGGTGCATTCAAATTAATCTTCATCAATTGTACAAAACATGAGAAAGATTGCATACATACCACAATCGGTGAAACAAAAATGCATAGGATTTGACTATCCATTATCAAAGCTGAACCTAGACAACTCTCATACCCATCTCGAGCAACAAAGCAGGGTGCAGAACAGAGAAGCTGCATCGTTTCAAGCAGAGCAGCTGCATGGCTTGACCTCATTCAGAGGCTTCCATATGAAGAAGCGAAGGCTACCAAACTATCCCTTGTGCACTGCCGGCTTCAGAAAAAAAACTTTTCTTTGGGCTACAGAGGGCTGGTTTTGGATGGCCAGGAAAGGTCTTTTCCATCAGCATCTCTAGCAGATATTCATAGCTACACTTGAATGCTATAGCTCATCAGCTATAACTACACTTAGAATGAAAACTTCGGTTGTCTTGTGAAACACCATACAAAATGGAACAGGTAATGACAAGCAAGTGTTTGTGTTCAATCACATTAAAACAAAAATGATATTTCGCATGGTACTAACCACATAAATGTTGGCCAAATGTTGTGCGTTTCCATCCAGAACGTTTTTGTCACCATGCATTGAGTTTTGCAATAAAATAATATTTTCCATTTAAGTGTTGTGTGCTTTATCTACAGCCATTTTAAACGATTCATCTCTGTCTAAATTTTGAAGATTAGACCTTGGTGTAACAGTATTTCAGGTGCTTCCAGGGTGAAATTTAGTGGACAGAGTTATTGTCAGGTTGGGATACATGTCAAATGTGGGACGTCCTTTAAGATAAACTGTTTCAAGGTTAGAATATGTTAATTCCCAAAAGACAACTCAGAATGGGTGGAGCTGGATGCCCCTCATGGCTGACACAACAGGGCATGGGTGGAATTGGGGACATTCCACATTTTCAAGTGGAACATTTTATTTAACATTTGCAATACATATGGGTTGGTGACATGCATCGTATTTGTGCCTGATTCACCATTCCTGGTTGTTTAGTTTTCTGTGGTGATTATGTATTGAGAAGTGGTCGGGATTAAATTATGATTTTGGGTGCATCATCTGCTTTGGCGGTATTGCACCCCTTTTGCTCAAGCAGTGGTAGGAGATGTCGCATTGAAGAACAACTATTTTCTGAGTATGGCAAAAGCTTCCAATGGGACATATTCGCCAATTATATTTATACTATGCCTGCGTAGCATCTCACTACATGCTTTGCTGCTGTTCAACCTACCTGAAGCGGTGCAACAACAATGCGTCAGCTTTCCCATTACCCTATGATGTCGTAAGGAGCATGTCAATATATACATACATTGATAGTCACCGAAATATTTGCAGTTCCGACTTGCTGCTGGTCGCGGTACCAAGAGTGATGCTCTCAAATATATGCAAACTCCATGCAAATTAGCCGTTCCCCTTTCATTATCCAAAGCATTGCTTTCTAGTTACAGTACTGTAAACCAAGTTCACGTCAATGATCGCCTCCTCTAATATTGAATACTACGGCAATGGATTCCAGCATGATTCACATAATTACCTGGACTGGCTGCGGCGGAATGGCATCACGGTCTCGAGCGACTTCTTCGTTCACGGCCTGTGCAAATAGGTACCTCGCGTCATCAACGGAAATTGCCGAAATGATACCTGTTGCCGTTACGATTCACACACTTAATCGCCATGACTGTTGTATGTTTCATGCATGTCAATTCTCTGTTCACCTTCTGCTCAAGCAGTGGTAGATGTCGCATCGAAGAACAACACTTTTCTGATTACGGCAAAAGGTTCCAAGGGGACATATGTGTCAGCTATATTTATACTATGCCTGCGTAGCATCTCACTACATGCTTTGCTGCTGTTCAACCTACCTGAAGCGGTGCAACAACAATGCGTCCGCTTTCCCATTACCCTATGATGTCGTAAGCAGCATGGCAATATATACATACATTGATAGTCACCAAAATATTTGCAGTTCCGACTTGCTGCTGGTCGTGGTACCAAGAGTGATGCTCTCGAATATATGCAAACTCCATGCAAATTAGCAAATCACTAGGAAATAGCAACTAGCAAATCACTTTCGGAAAACGTAAGTTGTATAGGGAACGAGGGCATGCTATATATTTGTGCCTCTCAATGATGAAGAGCTTGCTCATGCGAAGTTTCCGCGAGCTGAGATAGAGTTGCAAAACTCGTGACCAGGATGTTTTTGAATGCATAACATTGCATTAAAAAGGAAATACAGTGGTGCAATTGGTGACGCATTGTACTGTCTCACGACTGCTACAAAGAATGCCGTAGAAAATCCGGTGCCGTACATGCGTGAGGTATGCTGCTGTATTACCACAGTGAAACAGGGTACATGCTAAAATATGCAATTAGTATCAACACACCAATTAGCCGTCCCGGTAGCTCAGTTGGTTAGAGCGCTAGCCTGCACTGGTCTCCCCTGTCCTGGCAACGCAGGGTCCGAGTCGCTTCACGCGCTCGCATTAAGCTCCCGACTGGGAGGGTCAGTTGGCAGCTGGTCCGATAAGGCCGGGTACGAGGTACCGGGCGGCCGTGTCTGTGCATTGACGACACGTTAAACCTTCTGTGTCTAAATTCTGTCGTTGAACTGGAGTTCATGGATCGGGTGGTGGGGCCGGGGTTCACGCAACAAGCTCTGCTTAGCAATAGAACCCTGGTTCATAAAGCCACCCCAGCAAGAATTCGGATTATTTTTTTTAATAGTCAGGTAGCTGAAGGCCGTTACGGCATTCACAATGAAATTACATTTAATATTATCAAACAATTAAATGCCAATGAAGGCTGTCATTGTGTCTGCGTGCATAAACAGTAGTGGTCCATAACACAGCACCAGTGATAAAATATTCATGAACTAGGGTGGAATACACCACTTAATGAACTCTCAGTCGACATCCTTCTCAAAGAAGGATTAACAAGGATCGTGCTTCTTGATGCATGCTCATGGCTCGATTTATCGTTTCTAACAGTATCTCGCTTATAGGTGTCATGCTCATGCTCACCATAAGGGATCGTGAAACACGAACATGTCCAAACGCAATTTCAGGTAAGGTAAGATCACCTATGATGTGATCTAGTAGCAATGCCAGTTTATAGCATTCTTGCTATCCTGAATATAGCCCTTCCTATATGAGGTATTGCAAAGCAAACACAAAGGTGCAGTTGTAAGTACACTAATAGCTCCAATGTGAGCTGGAAGGACATAAAAAGTATTTAAAATGACACTAATTTCATGGCAAATTTCGACATCCTGTTGTACTCATTTCGACATCGCACACCTAACGGAGAACAATTATTTTAACACTGTCCAAAGGGCATGGAGGTTGATCAGTTACAATTAATTGGATTCAGTGGAGTTGGTGGTAGCGCTCAAGGGATGGGAGTGGACAGTGATGGGGCACGTGGCAGTGGTAAGACAGGTTTTAGCGATCAGGAACTGGGGATTGGTATTGGTGAAGCAGGCACCAGCGGTAATGGAACAGGTGTTAGCTGCGGTGGAGCAGGTGTTAGCGGTGATGGATCAGGTGTTGGCAAAGCTAGAGCAGGTATCATCGGTGCTGTAGCAGGTGTTGGCGGTGGCGGAGCAAGTGTTAGCGGTGGTAGAGTAGGTGATAGCGTCGGTGGAGGAGGTGTTAGCGCCAGCGGTGTTGGAGCAGACGTTAGCAGTGTTAGCGGTGGTGGAGAAGGAGTTGGTGGAGCAGGAGTTGGCGTTGGTGGAGCAGGTGTTAGCGTCGGTGGAGGAGGTGTTGGAGCAGGTGTTGCGGTGGTGGGGCAAACGTTAGCAGTGTTAGCGGTGGTGGAGAAGGAGTTAGCGTTGGTGGAGTTGGCGTTGGTGGAGCAGGTGTTAGCGTCGGTGGAGGTGTTTGAGCAGGTGTTAGCGGTGGTGGAGCAGACATTAGCAGTGTTAGCGGTGGTGGAGCAGGAGTTAGCGGTGGTGGAGAAGGAGTTAGCGTTGGTGGAGCAGGAGTTGGCGTTGGTGGAGCAGGTGTTAGCGGTGTTGGAGCAGGAGTTAGCGGTGCTGGATCGGGCGTTAATGGTGTTGGAATAGGTGTTGGCGGTTGTGGAACAGGTGTTATCGGTGGTGGAGTAGGTATTAGCAGTGTTGGAGCAGACGTTAGTGGAGTTGGAGCAGGCGTTATCGGTGTTAGTGGTGGTGGAGCAGGTGTCGGCGGTGTTGGAACAGCCGTTGGTCGTGTTGAAGCAGATGTTAGTGGTGGCAGTGTAGGTGGTAGCAGTAGTGGTTGGAGATGTGGAGCAGGTGGTAGCGGCACTGGAGTAGGTAGCAGCGAGCATGGGTTGGGAGTTAGGAGTGGTGAAGCAGGTGGTAGAGATAGTGGAGCACGTGTTACCGATTCGGGGACGGCTGCTAGAGGTAGTGGGGAAGGTGACAGCGACATGGAGTTGACAAGGTGGGACATTCTAGCAGCGAGGCTAAACCTGTGTGTCAGTGAGTTTCATTCAATTGCACGTGAATTTGTTAGCATGAGAGACACCGGTACTCGGATCTCTGGACAGTTAAATCAGCTAGAACGATCCATTCAAGTCCTCACGAACGCCATGCAGTCGGCATCCAGCGCACGTCCCACACCATGTGATGAGCGTCGCGGAGATGTCAGCGAGGATGACAGCGATGTTGTGGCTGACACGTGCAACTTTGACTAGGTCATTCACGAACAGAGGGAGGATATAGCATTGGCCAGGTGCAGCATTTGCTGCAAGTTCGGCGGTAAGGGGGGGAGAAGGCGCAGCTGTGGACATCAACATGGGTGGAGCTGGGTCGTCACAAGCGCCAGAGATTGCTAAAACACAGCAAGTCTCTGCGGCACAAAAAAGCAACTGAATTACACAACGCAACCAAAAACATTCCAGATATTCCGACACAAGCAAAAACGGCGAGTAATATGACATCCAAAAACATGACAATCGTATATAACGGGGTAGTGCGGTCTCACTCGTATCAAGACCACGCACACCAGCACCTTCTGTTTGACAGACTGGGGTTCAAGGTGGGCAACCAACACCAGACCGGCATGGCCGCAGCTCAGGCTGTCGATGTTATTTATGACGTCTTTCGGGATGAAGTGGCCCAGCACCTCAAGGTGCCCAACCCAGCGACCGGACGACCACGACACATACACATGACCATGGACAAGTTTACCGAGGCACGTAACCAGAGACAGGCCGTCAACCTCAGGACATTGGACTCAGACGGGTGCCCCGTGGTGGTTCACGGAACCACAGCCGTGATCCGGACTTACGACGACCCAGTGCCGGACTACACGACAACACAGCCACGGGGACGCACCACGACACGCGACGGACATGAAGCAGACGGGCGTGGTGTGACGTGTCATGCTGCGAGCTGTCTGCGCGACGACTTTAACTTGACTGACGAAGACATAGGTGTCCAGGTCACTTCGTCCTCTACTGACTGCGAAGCAGTCTATACCGGCAAGACCAACGGTTTTCGCCGTATTTGGCAGGCAAAATTTAACCATGCTCTCGTCCATTTGGACGATCGAGACCACCGGTTGGAAACTCTACTTTCGAAAATTACCAAGGAGGACGGAGTGGCCTGGATGGAGACGTACGAGGAGAACTTGCAGCAGGTGATCGGGCTGTTCCAGGGATCTGCCCTGCTAAAGCGCCATTTGCGAGGTGCAGCAGAACAGCTCGATCAGGTGGCTCTCTCTCTGCAACGTCTTGTGGAAACGCGATTCGTGGAGTACCTAGTCAGTGCAGTGAAAAGGGTACTTCACAATCGCGCCGCGATGATCAATGTTCTGCACGACTTGATCGCCAATGAAAGCGTCCTGAGCGGGGGTGCCCGGAAAGCTCTGCGTACTCTGGAGAGTGCGGCTTTCATTACAAACTCACTGACAATCATAGACGTAATGGCTACGGCCTTGCTGAGGGCTACGGCTATCAAATCATAGCCGTAGCCCTCAGTAAGGCAGGACAGTCGGCCATCTACACAGTCTTTCATGACAGACGTGAGGTCGACTTGTACCTGGCCAGGTTGGGACGAATCACCGATGGCACGTTCTCGGGTGCAGTGGAGAAGGAGTGCCCCGGAGTCGCGGCTGGCATTTTCAGAGACGCAGCCGTCGGTGTGACAGAGCGGTACGGTCTGAGACGCGACAGTGACACAAGCAGACCAGACATAATGACGGAGACACTTCAGCGGCGCCGCGACATGGCGAACGCTGTCCTCAGGCTGGCTCCAAGCTACCTGGGGATGACTGACGTGGAACGACGTGGAACATTGGGGGGGGGGGGGGCCGAAGTGCCAACGCACTAGCCCCCCCCCCGAAAAAAACTCATCGGATTTAACCCACTATATTTTCGGATCTCAGAAATTCTGATTTTTTATTCGACGATGTGTATGTTTATGTTTATTCAGCATCCTCACCAACAGGGAAAATCGTCCAATAACTGGTGAAGTCACATAAATAAAAGAGCAGTGTGAATTAATGTGAATGTGAGCAGCAGTGAATTAATTTGGAATTAATGTGGTTTTGCCATTGGTGGTGTGTACAAACATCAGTATGACCATGCAATTGTTGTTTAGTTGCTTAGCAGATTTTCTTTCAGACAATCTGGTTTAAAATGCATCCGCATCGCTAATCTCAACATTTTATGATGTTGAGTACTTCCTGTACTTCCACAGTGGAGGGAATTCCAGCTATTTTGTTTGTTTTTGCACACAATTGTAAATTTTTCAGCAAAAGGTGGAGGGTCAGTCCACTATCTAATCCAAATCTGTTTCTTTTCAGTACAAAATGTGCTGGTTAACATCAATGTTTCTACTTAGCATGGTGTTTTTCATTTTTTCCCCTTTAGCTTTCTTATCAGCATACAATAGCATATTTATTGGGTTATTGGGGGGGCCCAAATCAGCATGGGGGGGGCCAAGATCAACATTGGTGGGGCCATGGCCCCCACAAAAGGATACAAATCGACACCCCTGGTTAGTACCTATGCTCTACGAAGTGAATTTGCACTTGTATACCCTTTGTATTTAATTAGGCAACAGGTTTCCTGAAGTCGAATTGGCTGTGCTTCTCTTTTTAGTTTGTCCTTTCACATAACGTGCCGACTTTCTGAAAGCTTCAAATAAAAATGCAGTAATAGTGAATTAAAGCTCGTACTTTGGAAATGCCGGATTCAAGGGAGTTACGGTTACGGAGTTGTGTAGTTGCTATATTTACATTTCGTGAATAAACGTTTTAATTCAGCATGCGACTGCAACTTAATTCAATTCTGTATCTTTATCGGTTCCAAGTATTTCCTACTTATGATGTACGTTTAAGTCCTGTTTTACAGAAATCACAGCTCATGCAGGGATATGCTATATCAAATAGTAGGCGACGTGCATATTTTAATGGTAACACCACATAGATAGATGGCATTCGAAAAGGACAAAAATTACCGTTTTCGAAGTATCGGCGTTTGCATGCAACTCTCCACTCTTGTAGACAATCTTTGGTAAATACATACCATTTGGCATTGGAGTATCGATTCAAGTGTCAAATATGTCTAAGTCATTACAAAGGACTCCGAAGTTCAGGAACAACCCATTGTTTGATAGTGCACCGCAGCTGTGTAATTCACAACATCAGAGGCTATCAGTATGCTGACATGGTATGCATCTGTTATGCATATTATCTAATTAATGCACAATTCTGCAACTTATCATAGAGCGACTTCAGTAAAGCTTAGTTATTTAATTCGACGCATTTCACATTGACGTCGTTGCCAGTTCTGGCTGTGCTATGCGGTATGAAACAGCTAACACAAGCTACAACCACTGGCGTGGCGAGAACTCATTCTGGCTGGCGTTTTGCCATCCTTGTTTTACAGCCTAACACGTTTTATTAAAGATGGCACTTCTTTTGCCACCGTGATTTTGTCTGTATATAACACTTTCGGACTGAGCTTGGTGGGCACTGTAATCCCAATTCAGTTGAAGTGCCCGGTAGACTAAATAGCCTATGAATTAACCATAGCTCGCTACTGGTGAAGAAGAACCTTGGGTTCTCTTACGGCGCATTCAACTGACCAGACATATAGCGTCGCCAACTTGTCATGCCGATTGCTGGCGGGTGGACTCGGTAATCCCGCCGGTTGTCGGCTTCGAGCTCACTACTGGTGGTTACAATTCGATATTGGTTGGAATTGGAATGCTTCAGGTGTTCAAACTTACCCTCAAAGTGCTCTATGGTGACTGTATCAAAGTGTGTAAGCTGGCCAATGGGTTGGTTGTCACCGCACGGCCTCATGACCTACGGCACCATATACGAAATACATAGCTATCACAACTGTATCACCAGCAGAACATCCTGTGCACAGGATTGGATTTGTACTTTGTAATTCTGGATGTAGAGGAATACTGTTTGGTACTGGAATACGGAAGTGATATTTTTTATTGTTCAAAATTCATACATTCCCATTGTCTTGTCACTGCATGTTTTTCGTCAAGTAATGCCATTTGACATTTCCAGTCGTTGATGATACACGTGTGTTCCACAAAGAGTGCAACTGCAACGAGTCAGCACAGTTTTTTTTGTGGCAGAGGGCTCTCCAATGCCCCTGTGTCCTATGCATACCAATGTATATAGTTGGAGAGATCCGGAGTATTGTGTGAATTGCTGACGGTACATTCAAGGATGTTCTCCTGAGGTAAGATTCCGGAAGAGGAAATTCCTTGCTTTGGTAATAATTTGCAGTGTTCCTTGACGATGTATCTCCGTTACACAGATCTAAATACGGCACAGCTGTATGCCCGTTTCGCGTCGATGGTTGTTCCAGTGCAACACGCCGTAGTTCAAACTCGGCGTTGTGTGGCTAACGGTGGTGGACTGTGCAACAAGTAACCAGCCGGCGTTAACACGCGACCGGCGCACCTGCGGCCCGTGCTTATCATGGCTTGGGCCCAGGAAGCTTCCCGAGCTGCCGCTGGCGGCCGGCAGCTGAAGCGACTGCACCGCTTCCAGAGTCGATTCGACTCACATTGTGCCCATCTAGTGGCCGGCGAAGGCGACTGCGCCACAGCCGACGGTACTCAGTACTGTGAAGAGGAGTCGGCGCGCTGCGACAATACGTTAGCATGCGCGCCGCCGCAGTCACCAAGTGCCGCGCGTCGCATAGGCTGCCGTGTGGAACACTCGAGTGCTGTGGCGACACTCAACCGATGCAGTCGGTACACGCCAGCCTAGCATCTCGGATTGCGATACCGCTATGCCGACCACCATCGGATTGAACTGCGATGTCCGGCTACTAATGATGAACAGAAGCTTGTTACCACAATGTGTTTGATTTTGTCATTACCTGTCATTGATGGTCTGAATATCCTGTGTCCTCCCACCTTTATAAGAAATTGTAAATTTCCGTCTAGATCCGAGAAAAACAAAACAAAAGATGACTGAGAAAGAGATACATAAACATGCTGATTTAAAAAAGGTAGTACAATATGTCAGTACCAAGGTACATAAACAAACAGTCCAACGGATAAAGAAATACAAAATTTGACCCTCCAGTGTACTGTTGGATGCAAACCAATTGCTGCTTATTGTCCTACTTCCCTTTGGTATCGACCAAGCTGGCTGTGATGACAGGTCTTGTCGTAGGAACTGGGCGAAAATGCTAAAAGGGCCATGCACTGTGCTGTCAACGCTAACCACCCGGCCAACGTTGAACATTTCGCTGCTGCCAGACCGTTGCGGTGTTCCCGGCATAGGCGGGGTTTCTGGTGCTGGTGCACACGGATAGCGCCTGGTGATGGTCACCAGGGTGTTGAGTGGTTGGCCTACGCCTACGCCGTCTGATAGCTGGGCTTGTACCTTACAACCACGAACTGATCCGGAGGGTCTGCTGCTGTTCCCGCTGTACGTGACCGAATACGACAGTCCATCGGTCTGCGCTGTGTATATTATGCACACTCAATGTAACCCTACGGACTGGGCCCTGGAGCACACCGCACGCCGGTGCGAAGCTCGACCAGCACGTAAAACGTGTAAGCGTATCGCCTCAACGGAACTTGGAGCTTGGGCCGACCTCAGTGTCAACCGATGTCCTTCGATCGTCTACCCCTCATACCCCTCCCCTACTTGAATTCAGATTGATTGTAACGCAGCAACGGCACACATGTGGGCCGGCTGCGGTGAGAACTATGTGTTTATTTTATATGAGGTACGAATGTTCCTTCATGTGCTTCGCATTACACGTATGGGTGCCATGCGGTACGAGTAGTTCGCGGTACATATTCATGAAGCTAGGTGGTCAAGAGGCCTGTAATATGAAGCCTGGAAGAAGCAGGTGATAGGTTTTCCTTTGTGTAACAAGGTTTGCAATCCATCGTTCGTGGTATCGATTGAGTTGTGTGAATGTGATTCTGGCTGTTTTTTTTTATTAGTCATCGATAATCGTGCCTCGACTAATGTCCTTTGCTAACGACGACTCAGTCATTTAGCCTTACGTGGGCATCGTGATTGTGGCACTGTAAGCAATTATTTAACCGCATTTAGTTGGAACACAGCTATGTTTATGTTCAAGTTAGACATTTGGACGATTTATAGCGAATGGCAATTCTTTTAAAGTTGATGAGGCTCGTGTGTACTGGACTTTGGCGTCTATGCCTTCCCTTGCATTCAATACGTGTGATGATCAAAGGTCGGATGCTGTGGTAAATGATTTAGTAATTTGCCTACGATGCGAGTGCGAGGTCCAGTCTAACAAACATTGAAACGATGAACGAATTGGCAGACAATCCAGCCAGCACGTGATAACTGTTAATGGTCGCCATTATCAGACCGATGCACAGCGAGCGAGTATAACCATAGCGGGTTATGCCTGCCCGCACAAGCCAGCGTCGGACGCCTGTCAGTCTGGATCAGTTAATGACTGGACGACCCGACACCTCCCATATTCTAGAGCATGTGGGTATGCATGCCGGTGCGAGTGGTCATTCGGCGGAGGTCACAGTGGCAAACTCGGCGTTGTGTGGCTGACGGTGGTGGACTGTGCAACAAGTAACCAGCCGGCGTTAACACGCGACCGGCGCACCTGCGGCCCGTGCTTATCATGGCTTGGGCCCAGGAAGCTGCCCGAGCTGCCGCTGGCGGCCGGCAGCTGAAGCGACTGCACCGCTTCCAGAGTCGATTCGACTCACATTGCGCCCATCTAGTGGCCGGCGAAGGCGACTGCGCCACAGCCGACGGTACTCAGTACTGTGAAGAGCAGCCGGCGCGCTGCGACGATACGTTAGCATGCGCGCCGCCGCAGTCACCAAGTGCCGCGCGTGGCATATTCAACAAAACCCGATGGATGCTACATGACCAATGAAGTCGATGCGCCCTAAAGCCCTAATAACTAACTAACTCAACAAAAACCGACTGGCATTGCCTGTCTTCAGGCTGCACGGGCTGTACAACGGAGATTTGGCGCACCGCCAAACAATGGACACTGGATTGTCTGCCAATTTTGCCTGGTGCTAAGCATTCATCGTTTGTTGTGTGCGGGCATTTTGTATGAAGTGCTCCAGCTACAGAAGTGTATTGGTTGTCTTTTTTATTCATCGCCAATGATATCCTTACGAAGGCCCAGGAAAGCAATTATCCATCCTGACTGTGATGCGGTGCTTGATGCATTTTGCGTTTGTTTCAATTTAAATACTGAAGTGTTTGCTATTGTGATGTTTAGCAAGTGCAATACAGTCTTCACAGCTACACGTGCGTGCGTCATGCATTGCGGCATTATCGTGACCTATGGCTTGGTCTGAACTGAATTGATAAACTGATGTATTTATTGTGCATTTAATGCAGGTTTTGTTATCTGGAACCCTAGAAAGGTGCACAACATATAAAGAGGAAGCGGAATTCCAGCACAAGTGTATTTAGTTTCCACATGCAAGCATGGGCTGAAAGTCAATGGCAATGTCGATACAATCGGCAACCAATGCCGATTTAAAATCACATGCATTGGAAAAGCTCACAAACATTGGAGTTGTCGAGTTGCATTAAATGAATATGACTCCAGTGAAATATGTGCATAATAGCTTATATCACGACGAGATCTTCTAATAATGATTGAGGTGAAGGATGCACCGACTGCATACGCCATGCTGTTTCAAATGGGAATGGCATCTGCATTCCCTTCGCTTGGCGATATGCTTAGTTTTCCCTCGAGGTACTCTTCAGCCCAGGAGGGGTCCGGGACCAGGACTGCTCCAGATGGTGAAGGGCTCGGTAATCAGTCGCGCCACCAGGAAACTCCTCTCTTCAGGATGCAATCTGGAAAGGTTAGGAATTAAGGACAGCGGTATTGTACATGCATGCGTTACAGCTTCAGGCAGCTTTGTTGACTATGTAAAAACATCGGGTGAAAAAGTTTGCAACACGAAATTTATGTACCTTTCTCAGTAAAATTCGACATCCTTGCATTATTTTTTACATCTTGCTATTTGGTTTTCGACATCGCCCACCTAATGAAAAATGAATATTTTAACACTGTTTCAGTGTCCCTGTTGGTGAAGAAAGACTGTCTTCACTTTGTCTTGCTGTGAAGTCGTGTATGGCAGGATGTCGAATTCGCCATGAAAGTAATGCTATATATATAATCGTGCAAGTCCTTCAAACCCAGCTTTGAGATAATTGCGCACATATGACTGTTCCCGTGTTGCATGTTTTGAAATGCATCTTAGCTGGATATACCGATATCAACGATAACGATGTAAACACCTACGCTATAAACTTGCATTATATAACATAATGCGTCACGATAGGCAACTAGTGCGGACATCGATGGCAGCGCCTCTGGTGGCTGTTGTTGGTACTATTTATGCATGCTCAAATGTTTTTCACATTGATGCTTATTTGTGCAATAATTTAAGTGCATAACCAGTGGGAAAATTGCCTTAGATGTATTATCGTCCATTGCAATGAACTACAAAATTAATATTGATATATTAGACACTTTAAACAGCATATACAAGGGCCTGTGTAGTTCGCACAATTGGAACTACCGGTCTTTTTGCCAACCTATGTCAAAACCTTGACATGACTGATGAAATGTCCACCTCAGATCGTGTAGCTGAGACCCCAGCGGATAAGTAACAGAAAAGAAAATAAACGTTGAAAAAAAATTTGGCTCGGGTTTTGACCATGTTAAAATGTAGACATGCTGTCAAAATAAGTCAATTTTCTAAAGCTACATGGTTTGTGAAAAATTGGTGGATGGTTTGAATTTTGTCCACCCCAGATAAAAATCTGCAATTCATTGTCAACATGTCTGAACTATTTTTTGTTAGATCCGGAGATTATTAGGCTCGGGATTTTTTAGTTTAAGATTTACCGATTCCCAATATTATGCACTGTCATCGGAGTTTCTGACACTGTCCTTGGCATGCGGACTAAGATAGAAGTTCGAAGCACTTAGGTTCTACCAATGAATCGTCAATAATGTATTGGGTACATAATTCTGCCTTGATGTCATCTCAGGCAAATTTCTTAACCCTTCGTCTTTCCGGTCAGATCCTCACACCCCGTCTCGGAGGGGGTTGATACCCCCCCCTCTAATCCCCAAACTAAACGTCGCACGAAAACGAAAGAGGTGTCATCGGAAAGCGCTCGACGAGCAGGACCAGAAACCACTCCTAAAATTGTATCCCACCCCGAAAAGTGACGTCACTGTCTATGTGTCTATGTTTCGTCTATGTTTCCCCAATTGGCATCATGTTTTTGGCTCTGGGGAGTTCATTTTGAGGGAGATTTGAAGATAAAATATTCGGAATCAGAAAGGGAAGGCAATATCTACAATGGCCCTAAAATTTCCGCCCAAACAAAAATCTATTTTTATTTCAAAATCTTCAGTTTTCAATTTTCTTTCATTTTCCTTGTTCTGATGTGCAGAGGGGACCACAACACGTTGTTTGAAGTCAACTTGCTCTCCTAAAATACTGCTTACTTTAGCCAGAATCAACCTCTTTAGCCATAATAGTCAAATGTGCAAAGATAATGCCATAAAAACAGGAAAAAAAACTTTAAAATCCTCTGGTTTGTTTTGTTTCCTCCGTAAAGATAAGGAAACGCTAACGTTTCATACAAATTTCATTAAAACATGCTAGCACAACAACGTGCTGTGAATTATTATTCAGTTATTCAAAATGGTGTGTAAAGCTTGACTTGATCAGTTGGGTTTAAGGGCGCGCCGACTGCGGGGTCATTTGACGCCGAGGTATTTAAAGCTTGCGAACATAGGTCACGTTAAGCCACCTATTCGAGACAGGCGACTCCAAATGAATTCACGGTTATCTTTAAAAAATAAATAAAATTGATTTCCCGGAATCCTGCAGGATTGCGTGTCGGCACGCTCCAGGCTAAAATAATTTGCATGTAAATAACCGACATGACCTGATCCGAGGTCAATATGATTTGTGTTTCCCTATTTACGACTGAATTGCTTATAACGCAGATATCGGAGTTATTTCAATTTGTTTCAGGTATGGTCAATTTTCTCTCTAAAATTACCTGGACAAAGAACTGGTGACTACCAGGTAATGTCAGACAAACACACTCGATGCGCCATTTCCTTCAACAATTCGACACTTTAAGTGTGATGATCTTGGGTGATGCAAGGTCGCTTATCTAGGGCGGCATGCATCATTTTGACAAAGAAAAACAACTTCGGCCATACATTTCGGGATGTATTGATGCAGCGTCATGCCAATATCAATAACTATACATTACACTATCGATACAACACAATGAAATCGGAAATGCACATGGTGAAAAAAAAACATACAAATGCGCATCTGCACATGTTGCTGAACCACTGTCATTAGTGAATAGCGTCACGTTGTCGCGCTTCGCCGCGACCACCACTGCGGTAGGCTCTGTTCCCTGGTCGCGTGTAGTCACTCCACAACGATTGCCGTGGCATCGCCGTCTATATCGGTCCGCAGGCTCTCTTTCGAACTGGACAGGATAAGACGACGTCCATGCTGCTGTAGCACCTGCTTCATACCAGTTTTAAAATTTGTAGTATTAAAAAACGTTGATGTGACCAAATGATTTAACTTTTCCACCTGCTGTTGCGTGAATGTCTAAGCAGCCGACACGACTAACCAACTCATGGCAATGGTTGAGCAGCATGTGCAGATACGGGGTTACCATGCTGGACTGGAACAGTTTCAAGAAGAGCCTGAAAAACGCGGAGCATTCCACTTCCACAGCATCGACGTCGTTGCTGGTATGCAGTACCTTCATGACATTTGCATACTTTACGAATAATAGTTTCATCAACGTGCCCCTTTCTTCCCCCAAGAAGTTCACAAGGATCATTGTGGATGAGAAGGATTTCAAAATGCGATCACGGTCCTTGGCATCCAGGTTTGAAAATTCAATTTTTCCATCATGCACAGTGATTTTTGCGCGACAAGTAATTTGCTCACGCAGTCGGTCAACAAACTCGTGCAGCCGCTTAGCCGGCACTTCGCGTCTGATGAGCAGGAACAGTTTGTCTGACGTTCGCAGAAAGAGATGAAGGACGTCAATGACTACACGTTCCAAAGGGATAGCAGGAAGAAGTGGATCACGCACAACACCAACATCCCCTTTGCAAATCCGAGCTCGTCGGGTTTCTTTGTTTGCGTGATAGTTAGATTTATGCGATTGGCAGAGAATGCATGCATGTTGACTGTTAGCTTCTTTGAATCCAGAGACGAGAAGAAGAAATTTGTAATCAGCACAGAGATAGAAAGTAAACTGCACTGAAGTTCCATCAATCATGATCCCCTGCTGCTGAATGGTGTTGATTTCATCGTTCACGTCCCGAAGTGTGACCCTAAGGGTGTCGTATGTCTCCTTCTCCGAAATGATGCCGATTAGCTGTGGCGCCCGCGACGCTGCGTCCACTTCGTCAATGGCAGTGACAGAAAGGTTCAGGAAGGATCGAAACTTGCCCGCAGGAGCACCGTCACCTAAAAAGCATCAAGATTCATTCATCATTTGATGACATACCAAAGCAGATGAGTTGTGGTATAAGTGAACAATCACCGGCTCTTTCAGGGCATCAGGAGGGCGGCGCACTAACATATTTGTCAAGTCAATTGTTCAGCAACTGGTGACAATAACACAATATCCCTCATAGTGTTCCTGGGACATATCTCCACCACAATTTATGTCAACCCTCGTAGTACGTCAGTAACGCTGTTGATATACCATGTTCTCATCAGTTGCTTTCTATCTTAAGATATGAAGCATGCGACTGTAAGGTGGAAAGTGAGGAGGAACGTGCGACATGACAGACCACATCGTGCATACCGATGCCGATGCAGTTCAACCATCACCCAGCCCGATGAGGGTTGAGTTGTTTGATTGTATAATACTGCACATCCCACGTGCACAATACATCGTTTGAACATTGAGCACAACGCAATCAGTTCGCATACATACCTGATAATTTAATTCGCACAGTTTCGTTTGGCCCCTTCTTTACAGAGGGGCACATTGCCTTCAGCACGTCAGCGATTCTTCTGTGGCAGCCTCCGTTCTCCTTCTCCTGGATGTCCAATTGAGCATTCAATCTGAAAAATAGGTCATTGAAACCATTGTTGGATTCCCACAATTGTTGGATTTCCTATCGATTGATTGCTTGGGCTTAGGGGCGCATCAACTGCTACTGGTTATGTAGCGTCCTTGGATTTCCTATCCGAGTCTGCTTAATATTCGCACACCCAAACCTGAACATATGAAAACAGACACACACAAACATAAGCGTATGCGCACACACACATACAGTCAAACACACACACATATAGCAATGGAAATCATATGGATGCTAATAATTTGGCAGAGCAGCCAAAATACAAATGTACCAATTTACGAAAATGAACTCCGTAGGTATTGGAATATCCGTATGGTACGACAGCGAGGCGTGCACCAGCCGCAGCACGGGCATAATGTATGTTGCTGTATGCATACATCACGGGCATAATAATGTGGAACATAATGTATGTTGCCATATGCATACAGTACCAGAGCAGTTGCACCTCATGGCACACACAAACACGTGTTTTTCACTAGCCAATTTCTCACCTTTTTCTCTCCTTCACGATGCCATATCTGCTCGGAAGCGTTGGCGTCAATCTGGCCAACTTGGCATATTGTGCGAGCGATATTTTAGAATTATCCACTACTTTCAATACTTGAGTAATAGAAGGTCCTCGTGGCGTAATCGGTTCACTGAGCTGCGTGCCGTATTTTTCTACATCGTTGATGAGCTTCCGCTTTCGGCGGATGTGACGGTCGGAATAAGGAGTTCTTGGGCTGGTAGTAGGCATTGCTACAGATGCTCCCGGGCTGGCGGTAACAGGCCTTGTTGTGGGACTGGCAGCAGTCCTTGCTGCGAGACCGGCGGCAGGTCCTGCTGCGGGGCCGATGGCGTGACTTGATGTGGGGCCAGCAACAGCAGCTACAGGGCCGGCGTCAGTAGCTGCGGGGCCGGCGGCAGTAGCTGCGGGGCCGGCCGCTGTGGCTGCGGGGCCGGCAGCAAGCCATGCTGCGGGGCAGGCGGCAGCAGTCCTTGCTGCGCGGCCGGCGGTAGCAGTCCTTGGTGCGGGACTGGTGGCAGGTCCTGCTGTGGGGCCGATGGCGTGTCTTGTTGTGGAGCCAGCAACAGTAGCTGCGGGGCCGGCGGCAGATTTTGCTGTGGGGCAGGCGGCAGCAGTCCTTGCTGCGCGGCCGGCGGCAGGTCCTGCTGCGGGGCCGGCGGCAGGTCCTGCTGTGGAGCCAGCAACAGTAGCTGCGGGGCCGGCGGCAGGTTTTGCTGGGGGCAGGCGGCAGCAGTCCTTGCTGCGTGGCCGGCGGCAGCAGTCCTTGCTGCGGGGCTGACGGCAGGTCCTGCTGTGGGGCCGATGGCGTGTCTTGCTGTGGAGCCAGCAACAGTAGCTGCGGGGCCGGCGGCAGGTTTTGCTGCAGGGCTGGCGGCAGGTCCTGCTGCGGGGCCGATGGCCTGTCTTGCTGTGGAGCCAGCAACAGTAGCTGCGGGGCCGGCGTCAGTAGCTGCGGGGCCGGCGGCAGTAGCTGCGGGGCCGGCGGCAGGTCTTGCTGCTGGAGCGGCGACACGCCCGGTAGCCTCCCAGGCAGCCAAGGTGAGGCTGCCATCATTGTCTGGTGAAAGCTGCCGTTCTGTTACGTCTATATAAACTTTGGAATGGCTAGCTCCCGACAAAAGTTTTTTAATGCTCTTTCCTCCTGCCTTGCTACTTTGTATGTACACACCCTTCAGCTTACACAGCTTCACTCGCAAAGCCTCCAATTGGTTCTCATTGAAGGTCAGCTGTCTGTGACATCCAAGGTTTACAAGGTTTTCAGCAACCTTTATAGCATCAAAGCCAAGCGGAGCAGCAAAAGTGAATAAAAATGTCTTACACAAACAAAGAACGTTGTTCTGAACTGAATAATGTACAATATCTTCTGGCATACACAGGTGTCACAAACAAGGTGATAGCTCACTCAATGTAAATCACCATGAAAAAAACATTATGCATGGACGCCTACATGACTGCTCGGCTCGCGGCTGCAGTTCCTGTTACCGCGGCCCGCCAACAGCTTTTGCTAGGAGCCAGCATCAGCTCTTGCTGTGGGGCCGGCCGCAATGTTGCTGCGGGGTAGGAAGCAGCTGTTGCTGCAATCGGACTACCGCTTGCTGATGGCTTCATTAGCAGGCCATCTCCCGAAACGCTTCGCCGACACGCCTCCCACGCACAATCTTCGCGACCAACTCGATCCCATGGTGCCGCTGAATCTGGACATACTGTCCATCAGATTCCCTTCTAAAATGGGTATCGGCACGACACTTTCTCACGTGCATTGAGCTGTCCTCCACCACATTCCTGTCCCCGGTCGCACTCACACACCTCTCCTTCCACTTTGGATCATAAAGTGTGCTGTACTTCAAGAGGTCGTCGATAGTCTGCCCCTCATACAGCCTCCGATCTATGCTGGGAATCTTTATACGTAAGATTCGTGTAGGCTTTTCTAACACGGGGAAACGGAGGGCCTTGAAGATCAAAGTCTGAAGTGTGTCTGCTACAAGTTGTATGCTGTGATTAGGGCACCTATCCTGTCTTGGCCTTCCATAAAACCGCAGTGCAGGTATGCCACTCATCTGAAAAAAGTGAAATGCATGAATTAATTAGAATGTCATCAGATAGTTTAGTGCTTGCACTAATCAGTTCCACGTATAAAGTCAGACGGCTAGTTTATCGCGCAAAAAAAATTGTGATAAAACAACTGAGAGGTATACACATGTGATACTAGCTTAAATCATAAATTAAAAAGTGTGTCTCGTTGAGCAACAATACCAATGTTCCCAAGAACTCATTGCAAAACAAAACATCCACATAGGTTTGGAGGTGTTCTTTGGCAACATCATATGCACATTAATGTTGCCAAGATTAACATTTGCCAACACAGATTTCACTATGACAGGCTTGCACAGCAATTCTTTATCTTCTTACATGTGATGGAAGTTAGAGGAAGAGCTGGCTTGTTATAATCTAGCAGCTGGATTCCAGCTGCAATTTCAGTTTATGTTGCATTGATTAAGCAATACTGATACATGTTTTATGTATGTTAACAATCACCAAGCCTGGTATACATGTCTGGTAAACATGTCTGGTAAAGTAAATAAGATACAATAATTAAGCCCCCAATTTGTAATGTTACCCAGGTTAATGATGCATTTTTAGTACAATGCAAGCAATTTTGGGTAGAAAGTCTACCAGACCTTGAAGACTTACATAGCCAGTTATTAATCCTATCATTATCATCTACCACATACATGAAGCATTCTTATATGAAATATAATAGCCTTATGACTGATTTTTTATCAAGCCGAGTATTAGATGAGCAGGCATGACTTGGTTGCCTTAACCTTCACTTGCTCCCCAGTCTGCAAACTATGTTACAGAAATATGTGTTGTAGTTAGCCACTGCATAATAATCACCACACCAAACAGAGCTGTGCCACCAAAACGTAGAAGCCAAGATGCCCACTGGAACACAGCGATGAATATAGCAGACTGCTTTCCAAAAGCACCAGTTTTCCAATACATGCACTGACTGGCACCCACAATCTTCAAACAGCAACAAAAGGGCAATAACAAAACTCCAAAAGGCAGCAATTGCCAACCATTTATATAATGGCAGGGCTTTGCTAAAATTGCCACACCTTGTGGACTTGCCTGCTCCCAGGTAGACACATCAGGATATAACTTATTTTGGTCAATACCAATCACACAGCAAGTGGAAAGAGGGCCCAGGCCACCCTGCAGGTGCCCTGGGCATTTTATATTTGTACATTTTAGTGGCATTTTTAAAGTCACTAGAATGTAACAATCCATACTGAAACCAGATACAAGATGAAAGGAATAGCCACAGCCATTTATTAGTTTTTGGCATTTTGGTACTGGTCGGTCTACCATTGATAAGCTATGTTGGCAGTTGACTGATTCCAGGTAGACTAAACAGCATGGCATGGCAAAATGGCATCATTGGTTTCCAAGCACCCCATGGCTGCCAGTGCATCATGTCTTTTAAATACATAATTTGCATAGCAGGCACAATTTCTGAGAAACAAGCATAACTATACCAATGTAATTCATGGCCTTGACAAACTATTTATTGGCTATTGCTGCCTGCTCAAAGAACACCTGGAAGTAGTGAACAGCACAGATGGCCACATAACACCAGCCCTATAGAAGCTGATTTATACCTTTTGCAAGAATAGATGTTCAGGATCTGAAAATAAGGTGATTCAATTCCAAGGTTTGTAACTCATCAGGATTTTTAGCAGATGGACATTACAAAAACAAGTTATTACTTAAATCACCAAATTCTCCAGCAAGTATCTGCAGATACACATTGTATGGTTTTCTTTCTTCAGAGAAGTTCCATCACATGAACCATACTGTTTCTGGCACCTTCATATTGCCCACTCTATCTTGGTATTTTTAGAGAAGCATCCAACATTTTGGGTATTTTGGGACAACATGAAAGTTTACCAACAATCATGGTCACATCACATACCACATACCCACAACTAACATTTTGTAGTACTATTGCAGCTGAGATCATTCACAAGATAAGTTAATGGCATGCTTTGCCTCTGTAGAGCAGTCTAGATTAGACTAGGTTAGTTTTTCATGCTGAAATTTCAGAATTTCTCATTAAACATTTAATTTTTCTTTAAAATGAGGTTAGGCTGGGTTATGTTAGGTTTCTTTGGAAAATATTACATTCGCATCACTATATATAACCTGTCAAAGCCCATTCTGGTCTTATTTTGTTCATTAGCAAGCATTTGCAATTTCCATTACAATGCAATTCCATTGCATGTCATGTCATTGCATGCAAATGCATATATATTGATGATGCAGAGCAAACAGGGTCAACATAGGGTCAACCAAGCTCCCAATCCCAGTAATACAGTGGTGATGTGTAATGACTAATGCCAGGAGCTGTCCCTGTCCCCCAGTCAGGAATGGATACAGCTTTTTTCCTCAGACACCCCTTCAGGGAGATTTGTGGTGATGTTCCATGGAGAAAATAGTGCCCTTTCAGACAAATGGCCAGATGACATTGCTGGATCTGCATCTGCCCACGCTAGGGAATTTCCACTGGGGTCCTGCTTCAAGTATTGCCTGGGCGACAAGTGCATATTAAGCTATCATCCTCACTATTTGGTCAGATCAGGTATATTTTCTTCAATGAAAATCATACGCATAAAATAAGCACAACCAATTGTCTAAGGCACTTTCCATATCCGTCCCTGCCCAGCCCATAGGGTGTTTAATTAATAAATGTATTTAAGATTGTGATTGGGAAATTCCAAAGAAACCTAAAAATGAACTTTCATCTTGAAATAAAACATTCCTGTAGGACATGTATTTGACTCATTAGTGTTCGGGAAACCAGACACCTAGTGTTCGTATTCCTACACAACCACATTTTCGTGTTCGGAATACGGCACACCACTATTTTCATGAAAGGAACGTTTGAATATGGAGCTTGTTCATTTTTGCGTTTGGTAAACACCGTACAATTACTGGTTCTGTCATACAGGAGCAGCAGTAGAGCTCATTGTTGCACGATGACGTAATTGTTCGGAATCCCCCCACTCCGCTTCTTCCCCTAGGTACGTATTATCGGTAAAACAGCCCAGGTTCGTGGCATCGTCCCTGCTTATTTTTCCCAGCACCAGTCTCGTGGAGTTGTTAAAAATGTTTGATGGTGCTGCTCCAGACTAAAAGAACAGCTCTCCACCAGCGCATTTAACTCCTGTCCTGCGAAATAAACCACATTTTATCTCACCTTCCTCCCATCTCCAAGTCCCAGCACTCTGGTCCCAGCCGCCGTCACTGGATGAAACGCGCATGAACACTACTTGAGTTCGCAATCGAAATAGAACTATCAAACATGCAAAAACCAATCGTGCAATCCATAAGACACTTACGATTATATATAGCGAAACATTTTGATTTAACATTCTTATATCTTGATCTTCGAAATAGAGTAATAGGAAAAACTACTTTTCTATCCAACAAATACCGTTGTTCGTCGACGATCGCGGCAAATGATCGTCTTAAATGCGTCAGACAGACTGACAAGGAAAACAGGTCTTGGCATGATGTTTTCTTCTTATTGCCCCAATGTCCGCTCTAACATGAGGATGGGCTCCTATCGATAGGTAGTATCTTCACCTGAAATTGCCCTACGGGATGTTCTTTATCACGATCTCATATCTGTTATGGTGAGCAAGAGTATGATACTTACGAACGGGATACAGTTAGAAACGAGGCATACAGACTTCACAAGCATGCACCAATATTATAGGGTAGTTTCTTCCCTGGCCATGAGTAGTCTAGTTTGGACCAAGCGTATGCGGTATTTAAAACCCCGGAATAAGATGCTACGTGAAGACAGGGTTTACTTCGGAGTCGCCTTAGCCGTGACGCGCGAGCCTCGCTCGCGTTGACCAGGAAACGCTCGTACTCTCTGGAAGCCTCCGTCTGGCGATCTCAGGGGCCTCTCCTTTATTTCCGTCAGCACACACATATATATAAACACGAGTCGGCCTACGTACATACACCCTCTGCGTACAACCCGCACTCTCATTGGCCGGCACGACATGACGCGCCAACCCAAAAGTGACCCGGGCTGGGATTGGCTCGGTTGCCCAGCGGCCATCTTCCGGGGTCAATAAGTCGCGTTCGCGTGCACCGAGCGAGTGATGACATTGGCTCTGTGCAGACGAGGTACCGCCGGGGCGGGTTGGTTGGTATGGCAACCCGCCATGACTCAAGGAGGCTACCGGTCAGTGGCGACACGTCACGCGGCGGACGGCGGGCCAGAGTCGGCGTCGGGACATATTAGGAGTGATTTGAACGGGGCTACATTCTCAGACAGGCTGTCATTGATGCGCCCGTCCGGGCACGTGCCGCGCGCGGTCTCGAGGCGCATTGTTGGCATTCCAGAGGCTTGCACGTTCGCATTAACTTTAACATCGTTACAATATGCACGATGGCGATACTTCTTTGGGAAGGATGTCGATTCAGTGTTCATTAAGTGGTATATTCCCCCCTATTTCGCGAATAATTTATAACTGCCGCCAACCCATCCATCACCGGTCCTTGACAAGGCGAACCGCCCAGTCCAGCCCACGGCACGAGTGGAAGCTATTATACAAAGTTACTCGATTGCGGCAGGCGGGGGTTGTGCAGAAAGTTACTCGATTTGCACACCCCGGCAGGCAAAGTGTTAATGTTCCTCATCTGAGCGCTAAGAACTTGTATATCAACACCAAAGATAAAGTTTACAGCAACTATTGGTTATGATATAGGCCACGGTGGGTGTGACTGTGAAATTGACGTGAGGGAATTACCTTTCTATGTCATTTTCACTTTCTGGACGGGCGACTATAGGCCCGATGGTTAAGCTTCGGTCTGATTTGGTGTCCAATCAATGTTGGGGGGCAGTGGCCTACCTTAGCATATGCAACGTGACACCCATGTAGGTCGCAAACGTCAGGTACGCAAAATGGACAATCCAACTCACATCTGGCATTTCCTGGTCCAGGAGAAGGTCCCACGTTTTAGGGAGGCGGCCAACAGGAACGAGCGGCACCACCAGCACCTTCCGTGGCCATCGGCTGAACGGCGTGTCCGAGGCTTCAAAGTTGGATGTCAGGCTGAGTCGTCGGACCTGAAGTATGAGTATTCATTATACCCACAATAGAAAGGTATTTGTAGTACTCACCGGCTACAAGGTACGAATATGCCAAAAACAATCGAAATATATCCCTCAAAGGACTGTGCGCCACCACAAGCATTCGCGGTGCATTCGGTTGTGCCTCGAAAAGCATTTCGTTAAAAACAGGTTACCAAAGTGTAGTGAGTGAACTTGCCTGACGGATGACACTGTGCGTAGTGGAACCAGCAGCCGTTTCTGGAAGTTGCGGACCATACTGATGCCGCTGCGCCCTGGATCGCTCGGGGGACGAGTGGTCTAGGGGTAAGATGCTCGTCTCACAATCGAAAGGTTGTGGGTTCGAGTCTCACCTGTCGCTACTCTTCGCCCGCGACCAATCGGCGTGAGAGATTGGCGACGCTACATGACTCAACGGTCGACGTGTCGTAAAAACCAATAACCAAAAGCCCTGGATCGCTCGCTCCCAATCGGACATAAATCCGACGGGTGCGGGAATTCTCCTTGCGACCTCTCGCAGCACGCCCCCGTACAGGGCACGGGAGCGCGACGTCATCAGCGCCATGCAGGAGGGGAGGACGGCGCTGTTTGTTGTTGCGAACACTACCAACAGTTGGCCGAACTGCCGTGGCACGACTCGGAAGATGGCGTCGGCTTGAATTTCGGTCGGCTGGTCTGCCGCGCTGGCGACCACCTCCTCTACGATGAATCTGATAGCTACCTGACAAAACAGTACGCTGGTCAATGCACGTTGTCCTTTATTGTGTGATTGTGACACTTTATGCTATGACTGCAATACGGTTGAGATCCGAAGCAATGCATGCATGCAATGCAAGCATTCTACTCTATGGCATTACTCTACAAGATGGTCGCCTCTGGGACGGTTCTTGTAGGTAGGAATAGATTATAGCGACACCTAGTTTTTGCGATGGACGGGTTGTGTGACATTTTCAGAAATGCCGCTTTGTGGAATGATGGACGCTTTGGATCAGCAAGTCGATGCGCCCTTAAGCCCAAATAACTAACTAACTAACTTTGGATCAGCATATGATGTCTTGAATGTATTATGTAGTTTGAAAATTAGAGCATTATTTGATAGCAATGCCCGACGATTCAGTGTTAACACAATGATTTCTCGTTAGATGTGAGATGTCGAAACGAGTACAGCAGGATGTCGAAAACGCCATGGAAATAATGATAATACGGAATTTGTTAAGTCCTGCGAACCTAGTTTTCAGGCAACTGTGTACTGTTCCCGCTTTGCGTGTTTTGAGAGGTACTTAATTTGGTGACGCTTATCAACGATAACGATGCAAACACATGCTATAAACTGGCATTGTATAACATAGCACACCATAGGTGATCCCTTCACCTGGAATTGCGCTACGGAATGTTCGTTATCACCATCCCGGATCCGTCATTGTGAGCCAAACACAGCCATACCATAAACATAGTACTTGTAAATGGGGCATAGTTTGAAACGAGGAATGAATGATTCACAAATACGCACCAAGAAGCACGATGTCGATACTCCTTTAGGCAGGATGTCGATTCAGTGTTCGGTAAGGGATTCCACCATATTTCGCGAATAATTTATCACTGCAACGATTATACATACAGTACTGACATCGTTAGTTGATTTAGGAGCAGGGCAGATGTGAGATGATATTGCGTTGATCATGTTACGTTTATTCCTTGGCTGTTTGCCAGTCTGATAACTGTGCACTTGGTCGGTGCGTATAACGGTTTTGCAATATTTCAGGAACGGCGGCTGCGTTTCGTTGAATATAATGGCATCGCACGAATAACAAATTTGCAGCATGTGCATCCTATCGCTGCGTCCACACGCCTATATACAACATATACAACATAATCAACTAACTCCGTCACTGGTATAAATCGTCACCGAAATAGGTAGCATACCACTTGCACGTGCATTTGACACGTATTGGCGTGCATTCATTCAAGTACTAGCGTGGTGTTTTCAGTTAAATAAGTTAGTCGAAAGGAATGCATTCATTGTGTGGTATGTTACGTCATGTTCCACCCACTTTGCGCATGCGGTTAAGAAGAGGTTCAGAAATTAACGTGTTTGTCGAAAATTGAATGGAAATTCGCGCAAAAAACGGTATAGCCACAACGCGATAAAACATGACATGTTCAGTTTTAGGGCCACGGGACGATGGATGCCAGATGTCGGAAAGTCATAAGGCAGCGTCTCGATGCCGGTCAGGCAGAATACAAATGAATAAACACTTATCAGATGCGTCAGTTATTTCGTTCAGCAGCCTAAGCGGACAACGAGCAGTGGTTATTACGTTACCAGTCGTTGCTGGCTGATGGCTGATTGGAAGCGTGGCAGTCGACACCTAAGTCACAGTAGTACTACAAGCTATGTACATCTGGTGAGGCCCTCGTGAAGAAGAACATCATCATTTGCATGCTCGTATGTTCAATTTGTTTAACACGCGCACTGGAGGGGGGCGAAATCCGCCCACCCCTCCGGTTTTTCGCAAATAACTGCAGATTTTACCGGTCGATATACGCGATTTTCGGTGTACCTGCTTAGAAATGAACGGCACGTCGTTTAAAGCAAGAAAAATGGAAATCGGCCGAATATTTTTCAAGTTAGGGGCCGCTAAAGTCAAAAATGTTATAGCGTCAGACCACAAAAATCGGCGCTGATGCGCTTTCAGTATACTGACAAAAGGGAAGTGTTCTAGGCAACACTAGCGACTTGTTTGATGCATATTGATATGCTGTATAGTTTCAAGGTCATGTTAGGTCACCAAGGTCAAGTCAGGTCAAGTTCATGACAGGTTAATGGAACCAAACTTGATCAACTGGAATGCTGCCATAAATGCACTACTGGTTGTCATTTGTACTGTTTGTCATTGCGTTTCCATACTTTATTCATGTACTTCACTCCCTTCTTCACGAAGCCGATTGCTCGAGCTGCCCGACGGAGCAGTCGGGCGGGCGGCCGGTTCCGGTAACTGGAACAGGTAACTGACCTGATAAAGTGGTGCTATATAGGTGACCTGAGGTCAAATGTTGGGTCTAGCATCTGCATTGCATCATTAGTAATGTCCAAAACATCATTGATGCCCATTTTTGAGCATTTAAACACAATCACAGCGATCCATAACGATGACAAGCCAAGCCACGCAAAACCGGAAAATTTTGCTAATCTGACCTCATTTGACCTTGAAGATGTTGACCTAAGGTCACAAAAATTGTACACAATGAAGTTCACTACCGTACCCATCCACCCTGCGAATTTCGTTCCTCCAGCTTTACTAGGAGCCGAGATCTTATGGGGGGGGCGGAATCCGCCCCCTCCAGTGCGCGTAATTCTCAGAGGCCCTCCAGGGCGCGTGTTAATGGACTTCGTTCGAATGCTTTGTTGAGGTGTATTTATGGATCCGAGCTAAACAGCATGCGACTCGTGACTCTACCAGCCGATGTGCAATTCCAGTTCAGCGGCGCGATCCCCATTGACGATACCCAGTCGAACGTGTCATTGCAACGACACAGCCACCCTGACCGCGGTCCCGGTCAGTTATCAGCCGGAGACCATGAATACCAGAGCGTTAAACGACTCGAACCCAACCTTGCCAGTGCGAAGGGGGTGGTAGGCCGGCGCCCTAGCCAGCTGACCTATCGGGACGGCTCAATATCGCATCGCCATGTAAACTACGACAAGAATGTTAGCTCGCCATCATATTAATCGTTGCACTTTCCAATTACTTTGTAATGGTGCAGGAGAACCACGAGGTTCCCAGGGTGTTGTCACCGTGCTAGGTTCGGGGTAGCGAAGATGGTTTACAAATCGTGCAACTTGTAATGGTTCCAACTGATCCAATACCATTCCCTCGTTCGATGTTCTGTCATCCAGCGACATACCTCGCCAGTTCCCAGGTCGATGTTGAAGCTGTGGTGTCGGCGCAAGGCCGGGCTGGCTGCTGCCAGAGCTCCAACTGCCGTTGTTGCCGTGTCGGGAGTGGGCGGGTGCAGCAAACTACGAGACCGCGACATCATTTGGCTCGCAGCACTCCAGTTGGTGGCGGCGCCGGCGTGTCCCACGGCAACCTGATTGTATATCTGGCGGTTGGGCGTAGCATCTCCAGCTTCAGTGCGAGTCCTCATCGCCGTGCGGATGTGGCGGATCTGAAACAGGGTCAATTAAGCTTCGCGTGATGATAGTTGTCCATTCCAGGCAGTTGCCACAATAGGTCGTACGTACACTACATGTTTTGTTTACCATCGATTTTTTCCGGTTTTTCGATCGATTGTGCCATCAGAGTAATGTTAAATTCAGCGAAGTTTGAAGGGGGTTCCCATCCCCCGATGGCGCCGCCCATGAGCATCGCAACTCCGATATTTCTTCCTAATCCTTCACCAGCACTCCACGACAGTGTTGAGCCGGCCGCTGGTGTTCCCATCAGTGTGGCTTTTTGTTCTTTAGCGGAGGAAAAATTACCATCTACTAGGGAAGTTACGTAAAGGAACGTATCGTCCGAAATTCGCCTCTGGCTGGAAAATTCGAGGGGTTCACTCAAACACACTGAAGGGGTCTTTTCCTTCCAAGAAGCGCTTTTGGCGGAATAATTCGAGAGGATGCACTCAAGCACACCGAAAGCGCCCCTTTTACTCTGAGAGGGCCGCCTCCCAGCTGAACAATTCGATGTGGATTCACTCGAACTTTCCCGGAGGTGGGACCTTTTCCTGGCCGAAGGGGCGCCAATTTCCATTGAGCATGTGCATTCAGTACCACCCTGTATCCACCCTTGCCTCCAAGTACTTTCGCAGTGGCGGCCCTCCCGAAGAAGTGGCGCCCCTTCCGACAAGTTCCCCATGGTAATTCCTATATCCGCCCCTGGGATGAGTCTCCGGCGCTGGCAGGACCTCCGCACCGCGGACGTAAGAATGTTGAGTTTTGAAAATAACCTTTGTTCACATCCTCGTCCTTTTCCCGGTGCTACAACATGGTGAATGACCCAATGCCCGATATCTTCATAATGAGGAATACATTCATGTTAACGTTTGTGACTACGGTGTATGAATTGCGATCACTGTTCGTTGAAGCTCGTAGTTAAAAATGGGTTTTCAAGGAAAACCGGTTTCGATCCCATCTCGGGATCGTCGTCAGTTCATTTATTTCGGTAAGGTTAAAAAATGACATCACGTTCACATTTGAATTATTTGCACAAAACGTGAACACCACGATAAAACACTTCCAGGGTACAATTTATATATACACGACCGATGATGGAACGATGCATGGTGGTGGCAAAAGGCAGCAGTTCAACAGATGACTGGGGCAGAGAGAGAGAGAGATAGAGAGCGAGAGAGAGAAAGAGCGAGAGAGAGAGATAAAGAGAGGGGGGGCAGGACAGAGACATCAAGAAAAGGTGGAGAGGAAGAGATAAAGATAGAGAGAAAGACAGAAAGATGGAGAGGAGATGGAGACAGAGACCGAAAAACACGATGACAAACGAGAAGAAGAGATGCGAAGCCTTCTGTGGAGATGTTGGTATTGTTGCTCAAGTTTAATAACATTTGTAAATATGTAGAGTTCTACTGTAAATGTGGCCGTGATGTTGCGTTAAGAACCGGTTTTCCTTGAAAACCCATTTTTAACTACGAGCTTCAACGAACAGTGATCGCGAGGAATACATTGTTTTCTGGTATGTCTTTCTGGTATATCTTATGTGTGATAAAATACCTTCTTTATATTGTCCGTGACGTGTAATATGGCGACTACTTTCCCCATTTCGCAGGCACGTACCTACTTGGGGGGCGACGCATACATATTTTGCCATGTAAGATATATAGGACATATAAAACGGAGACATCAAAAATGGATACAGGTTTGCCGATGACAACAAACACAAAGCACTCGTATTCACGGATGTGTCGACACACGAGACTCAGGTAGGCATCGGCATCACAGGACCAGGCCTTTGGCTTTCCAAACATCTACCGGATAACTTATCCATCTACTCCTCTGAAGCAATGACCATTTCGGCCACTATCTCCATCTTAATGAGACGTAGGGCTAGAGACGTAGTATTTTTGATCAGACTCAAACCCGTCCTCCAGTCAATTAGCAACACCCACGAATGTCCGCATCAAGTCATTGACAGATTTGAAAAAATCGCAAACATGAACTTTTCCTTCCTCTGGATTCCGCTTCGCCAACATCCCAAGTAACGAAGAATTAGACCTGCTTGCAAAACAAGCCTTAGCATTGAACACCTACCCAGGATGGAATATTCCGTAGAAGATTGCAAAGGACTCCTATAACGCCGCGTTCGCCAACATCACCGGAGCACATGGATACAACACAACTCAACAGAACACAAATCCAACCACACCAAGGACGTCAAACCAACGGTGGGCACATGGAACATCAAATCAATCTCGCCGACAAAAAGAGACCCTCACTGGACTTAGAACTGGTTGCACAAAACTAGCACAGCCTCAACTAGAGGATGACCGATATACAGCACCTTACTGCGACACCTGCAACACTACATTAAGCATAGGCCACAGCCTGCAAGACTGTAGTAGATTTTTAACTCTCAAAGATAACCACTTAAGGGCTTCTGCCAAAAGCGGACATAATCCTGTCGCTTCCAACGCTTCTCGGTGACAAGCACCCATAACTCCTTCAATTGCTATTTGAATATCTGTAGGCCACACCAAAATGGCAGGAGCACTGTAAACACAACATCACGAACACTCACTTCACCACGCAATGCATGCCTGCGAAACACTCGCAGAAAACACGTAAATAGCCATCCCAAAATGGCGTTGGACGTACATGAGCCGATTCGCCTTCCAATTAGAATAAACAAGCGCCTTCGGCCCTTGCTCCGCTGCGGCTAAAACTTTGGCGTTGGTTTCATGTGAATCGGCCTAATGGTTCGGCGGCTATGCCCATTTGAACGTAATGTTAATACATTTCCCTGCTCCCGAATATTTTTCTAAAGAAATCTCTCCGGCGGAGGTGTCCCCGCCGCGAATGCCCGCGCCGGCTCGGTGTTCAAGCGATAGCGTGTGACCCGGCGCCGAGGAAACTCACGTGTTGAAGCGCAAATTGCCGGCGAAAAATGTCGCCTGGTAATGGTTGCGGGCATCGACGATTGCAACCAAACTATTTGCGATTGGGAAAATCCCGAAAGAACCGTGGGAATCCAAAGCTTGGGGCTATCTGCGCATGCAACTTTTCCGCGAAATATCATCGGACAGCGGTGTGGGGACAGTGTAAAGCGGAAGCTTTTTCGCGGACCGAAACACGTGCAGCCCGTGTGACGATGACGGCGCGAGCACACTGCAGCCCAGATAGCCTATGGGAAAATTGTAACCGGTAATTGCACAGCATAAATCGACTACCCAGAGCCAGAGGAGCTAGGGACGTAGACGAGCCGATTTACCCTGCAACTCATGATGCAAAACGGCTACCCAGTGGTACAGTGGACGTAGATGAGCCGAATTGCAAAAGACCGTACTAACCCAACTGACTCCACGGCATGCTCAGACTAACCCTCTACACAACTAACACGCGGCAGCCGGCGTGATAGGCGGTGTGGACAATTACCTCCTTGTTCGCACGGTAAGGATCCCTGGCGCTCTTCCAGAAGAATAGGCTAAAGCTGGCGCCCTGGCAAAATAATATTTCGTGTCACCCAAAACACCTCCACCTCCCATCCCCACTCCTATTCCAGCTACAAATTATCTTGCGGCGCGGTAAGTAAAACTAAAGTAATTTAGACGTCAGGGAGATGTCCCCCACCTGGCCCCCGTTATCAGTACCTGAAACATCACACGCTATAAAGTACACACCCTTAGTGTAAACGTACACTTGCCTGCGCTTTGATTGCAAACACACTCGCTTTATAGACAGACATGTAACGCACTCGCTTCAAAGGCGGCGCAAATTACCTTTATGGTCCGACATGCCTGAAAAAATTACACCCCCTGAATGGATGATTCTTAAAACAGCTACGGAGAACCGCAAAGTAGGCAGAAACAGCAGAATATTGCATATACAGTGCATTTAGGATACGACAAATTAAAGCCATCTTAATTCCGTGATATCAGCGAATCGGACAGCCAGACAGAGTGGTTCACATTTGATGCCTTGTACTGTACTTCCCTTCTGTTATTCCGGCCTTACAGCAAAAACAAGTACTGGACAAATACGCCCTCGATCGGCTCCAAGCCAGCTCAAATCTGACAGCCATCCATTCACTCTAGCTACCAAAGCATACCTACAAGAAGGATTCATATATTTGAAGAACAGGAGCATAGTTCAGAAACTCGTTTGAGTCACTTCAATCCCCCATGGCACATGGGAGAGCGCTGGCTGTGGAATCATGCAGGCACAGAAAACGACTGAGAAAAGCTGGAGCGCTTTTGTCCCTCATGGCATCTGGAAGCAGGAAGGTAACCCGGGTTTTAATTACAAACCTTTCTTGTCGCACCTAACCAACACAGAGACGGAGGCTCTGTCATTGGGTCTGAAATTTTACATATGAAGAGCCAATAAAAGCTACATGGATTTCATAATCTAACCAAAGATTTAATTATAGCGACATTGACAAGGGCTTCAAACAGGGACTAATTACATGTCTCACAGCAATGGCCAATTCACAACATCCTGCAGTACCGAGAAGATATGTCAATGCGCTGAAGAAGCTGAGCAATGACATACTGGTGCGAAGTGCTGATAAGGTGGGGGAGTGGTAGTTGTTGATAAGTCTGAATACATGACAAAATGGGCACTGTGTTGGCTGATACGTCCATCGATAAAACCACCTTTACCAGAACCTAAAAACGCGAATCGGAGAAATTAAATAAACAAGCCAGAAGTCTGCTCAGTCCTTCTAGAAAGGTAAAAAGCTGGTTCATCTCCTAGAAGAGAAACCAAAGGCACCGTCCATGAGAGGCATGCCAAAAATCCACAAACAGGATGTATCTATGCGTCCTATAACGTCTGGGATCGGCAGCGCCCCACATCGTCTGGCAAAACGTATCGCGAAGCTGCTGTCAGGGGCACTGGGCAAGATGAGTTCAGCACACCCTGAAAAAATTCAGCTGACCTACAAAGACTGAGTCAGACTGACTGTTCAGACGGAAAAAAAACTAATCAGTTTCGACGTTAAGTCGTTATTTATAAACGCCCCTGTCAGTGGCGCAATATCTGCTGCGAAAAGAGCACTCAATCTGATTAAGCAAGAACTGCCCCTTGACACATAAAAGACTTCACATAACTGGTGAGGCTGTGCATGGATTTTGGGTGCTTCAAATTTAATGACAACGAATTTGTACCCGCCAATGCTCTTGCAATGGGCTCACCCTTGAGTGCGGTCCTGGCAAACTTATACATGGGAGCATTGGACGAAGACCATACTATAAAG